>ARYC01008983.1:0-30494 GCA_000711775.1 Oxytricha trifallax | reverse complement strand
GGAATTGAATTCTACTGGGGTATACTAAAAGGTCATTATAAGAAACTGCTGGCTATACCATTTAATGCATGACCTACCTATCGATACAGCAGACTTTATTAAAAGCTCAGCGAAGATAGTAGATAATTTTTTGGCTTAAAAATGTGCCAAAGAAGGGAGAATGAATGTATATAAATAAGTTTTAGAGTTAAGTTAATGAATATATAAGTCACATTTGAAATTCTTTAGAAGGAGCTGGCTTTTATTTCTTTTCTTCTACTTCTTGCTTCCCTCCTAAGTTTCTTCTCTTGCTGCCATCTCCAGCATCTATGTTCATTGAGTCTCGTGGCTCAATATTAGAGTAAAGTCTCTTACTAACTTCATACTTTGTCTAAGACTTTCGTTCTCTGCGAAGCTTGCTCTATTCCTTCATCAAGAAGATGAAAGTACCAGATTTTTCTAAAGAGTTAAACTACAAATCTTACTTGAAATATATGGGTGCTTCTGCAACTATGATAGCCAGCTCTCACTTATCTTTATCCCCTGTTTATCCTTATCTTCTGAAGAGATGCTGTACCTTTTCTTATGAGATTATTGAATAAATTTCTTTCAAGTAATCACCTTTAATTGTTGCAAGTATGCCAAAGAAATAGTTTCTTTCAGGCAGTTTATTTGACAACTGCTTCTTAGTAGGCAGGTACAGTGAAAACTCTGGGTCGTTCATAGCATCATCATATAAATTTGTCACTGAGATTTCTGGATAGTTTGGAATCTCTGAAAACTTTACATCTTAAGTTTTCAATGCTTTCTTCTCTTCGCAGAGTATCGCCCTTAAGAAATGAAATTTTGGTGCCTTCCATTGTTGGCAAGAACAAACCAACTACATAATCAAGATGAGTTACTATGAGTTCATTACCTTGCTGCACCAGGTAGCGGTGCAAATCCTCCTTGCTTCTAAATCCCTGAATCAATTCTTGAACTTGCACTCTTTTCATTACATCATTCATTGACTCCATCTTGTTTACAGATCTAAGAAATGATATTCAAATTTAAGTTTATTGATTTTAATTATATACCTTTGTAAAACTTACTATTAAATATGGGCATCCTATAGGAGGTCAACCTATTAGAAGGATATGGAGAAGTTTTTGAGAACTGTTTTCAAACTTGAGAGATTGATATCAATTCCTACTCAAAACCCCAAAACCCCTTAATGAGGTTTATAAGTGCTTTGATTTGTAGGGAATTTGTTAGTGGTTGGGGTTATTAATAGGTTTTAATGTGAAATTTATAGTAAATGTATTTAATTTAATCACTCAAAATGCATTTTGGATCATGTGGGAGAGGTCTGAAGTTTATTTTACTTAACCACAACTCTATCTTCTCTAATGTCATGTCTGATCTAGAGTTTGGTTTTAAGATTATTGATTCTGCCATTTATTTTAATGATTGAGATACTCTGGTTTTGTCTATAAATTACTTGATTCTTTACTTAGCATCTTTCTCACACCTTGTAGAGTAGTAATCATTCCGAGGCATGTCGCACTCTATTATTATTGCTGCTAAAGCCCACACATCCCATTGATAGTCTCCATCTCTCCAGTCTTCTCTCTTTCAGGATAATAGCCTGGAGTTCCCATAACACTTCCTAGCCTTGATACTTCTACCCTTAATGCTCTGTTGAAGTCAACAATTGTCACTCTTACAGGTGAGAAGTTTATCATAATATTCTCAGGTTTCAAATCTCTATGAACAAAGCCTAACTTATGTAGCACTTTTATACCTTGTAAGGTTTAAGTTGCTATCTAAGCAAGCTACTTATGATTCCTTTGATCAGTAATAAAATCTCTGAGGGTCATTTCATAGAGTGGGAGTCTGAAAGCAACATGATCCTTGGCAAGGAGAACAGCATCTAGCTTGATTAAGTAACTGCACTCTTTAAACTTTGCTTGAATGAGTACTTGATACTCATTTGTGAACTCCATCTAATATTTATCATCACTTGAGAGATAGTTGAAGGGATACACCTTGTATGCATACTGATGATCACTGATAACTTTCTTATCAAAGGAGTCTTCTAATATAAGGTAGCTTTAAAGTGAAGTTTCTAGGTCAATTTAGGCAAGAACAGGAATCCTTTTATATTGAATTTTAATCATAATCTTTGTGATTTCAGATGCTAGTAGGTTGCGTGATTTCCTCACATATTCTGAATCACAAGCTTGTTCGAGCTCTACCATTTTCGAAGATTCTCTTGATTTTCTTTTGTTAAGTAGCTTCAATTCATCTTCATGCTTTTCAATCTCTAAATCTTTCTTGTGAGCTTTTAAAAGATGCTTCCTTAAATCTCTAGTATGAGCATACTGCATATGGCACTCGAAGCAATCATACTTTCCGTCGATTTTATCGTGCTTTAAGTATACTGTTGGCTTGGCTTCTCTAATGCTCTTTCATATGCCTATACCAACTAGATTTATGAGCGAAGTCTCTCCCACACTTCTCACAAAAGTATACTTCTACTTCTTCAGTTTGTATAGGAATTTCATTAATACATTTCTCCTCCTCTCTGTCTCCCACACACACTTGTTTGCCATTTATTTTCTATTATTAATTTCTATTTTAATAACAGAGACCTCAAGTGATAGCTCTGGTAGTTCCTTATGAGAGTTCATCTCACAGCCTTCACACTTTTTATTGTTGCCAAAGGTAAGTCTCCTTTAGTTTGATGGAAGTGCTGTTGTTTTTCTTAAAATGTTAGCGCTCATATTTAAATTTGAATTTAAAATTATAAAACTGCCTCTATAACTGAGAGCTTATATGAGAGCTTTGCAAGCCTACAAGTTTCAAGGGAATTTTTAAGAGTATTAGAGAAGAATTATGAGTTCTAAGAGACGAACCAGCTCTATATATAGGTGAGAAAGTAACCATTTTAACTATCAATAATAAGTTGATTATAGCACGTACCAATTTAGGAGGTGCTCCTAATTAAGTACGTACTGTTTTAGGAGGTATTTTGTCATTTTATGATATAAACTAGGGTGCTCCTAATTAAGTACTAGCTTTAATTAATGCTCCTAATTAAGTACTAGCATTTTAGGAGGTGCTCCTAATTAAGTACGTACCAATTTAAATTTAAAAATATGGAACTATAACAGTAGAAATTGATATCAATCTCTCAAGTTTGAAACCAGTTCTCAAAACCTTCTCCATATCCCTCTAAGAGGTTGACCTCCTATAGGATGTCCATATTTAATAGTAAGTTTTACAAAGGTATATAATTGAAATCAATAAACTTAAATTTGAATATCATTTCTTAGATCTGTAAGCAAGATGGAGTCAATGAATGATGTAATGAAAAGAGTGCAAGTTCAAGAATTGATTCAGGGATTTAGAAGCAAGGAGGATTTGCACCGCTACCTGGTGCAGCAAGGTAATGAACTCATAGTAACTCATCTTGATTATGTAGTTGGTTTGTTCCTGCCAACGATGGAAGGTACAAAAATTTCATTTTTAAGAGCCATACTCTGCGAAGAGAAGAAAGCATTGAAAACTTAAGATGTAAAGTTTGCAGAGATTCCAAACTATCCAGAAATCTCAGTGACTAACTTATATGATGATGCTATGAACGACCCAGAGGTTCCGCTGTACCTGCCTACTAAGAAACAGTTGTCAAATAAACTGCCTAAAAGAAACTATTTCTTTGGCATACTTGCAACAATTAAAGGTGATTACTTGAAAGAAATTATTCAAGAATCTAAACCCAAAGAGAAGTAAGCTATGGCGAATGTTTTGCGGATATTGTCCCGATATAGGGGTAACGGCATCTTCTGTCTCACCAAAGGTAAGAAAAGTACAATGTAAAAAACATCTCTTCAGAAGATAAGGATAAACAGGGGATCAAGATAAGTGAGAGCTAGCTATAAGAGTTGCAGGAGCACCCATATATTTCAAGTAAGATTTGTAGTTTAACTCTTTAGAAAAATCTGGTACTGGCATCTTCTTGATGAAGGAAAAGAGCAAGCTTCACTGAGAGCGAAAGTCGCAGACAAAGTATGAAGTTAGCAAGAGGCTTTATTCAAATATTTAGCCTCCAGAGTCAATGAACATAGATCAGGAGCTGGCAGCAAGAGAAGAAACTTAGGAGGAGGGAAGCAAGAAATAGAAGAAAAGAAAGAGAAGCCAGCTCCCTCTAAAGAATTTTAAATGTGACTTATATATTCATTAACTTAACTACAAAACTTATTTATATACATTCACTCTCCCTTCTTTAGCACACTTTTAAGCCAACAAATTATCTACTCTCTTCGCTGAGCTTTTAATAAAGTCTACTGTATCGATAGGTAGGTCATGCATAAGATGGTATAGCAGCAGTTTCTTATAATGACCTTTAAGTATACCCCAGTAGAATTCAATTCCATTAAACTATGGGCTGTAAGGCACGTTGAACACTGGTGTTATCCTTAGTTGTTCATAACTTTTCCTTGTTTCTTTTGTCTTATGAACTGAAAGATTATCAACGAATAGTATAATCTCTTATTCAGGGTACTTCTCTCTCAGCTGCTCTAAGAACTTAATATACTACTCTGTCTTAATAGAGCGAAGATGAATAACATAAGTTTCTAAACCAGCATCCTCGCTAATTCCTCTAAGAATTGCGATTGTTTATACTTTGAATTTTTAGTTATATACCTCTATATTACTATGATTCTTATACCAAGACTTCTAGATGAAAGTGTTGAAGGTAAACACAGCCTCGTCAGCATGAATAAACTTAATATTACTCTACTAGGCTATCTGCATTTAATTATAAATATAATTTAAGTTATTGTTGTAAAATGGCAGAGTGAAATCAATCACTCTCTTGATATGATTAACACCTTTGTAAGAAATACCATTTAGTTTATAGATGTTGGCTATAGACTACAGATGTTGGCTATAGACTACAGATGTTGGCTATAGACTAAGCAGAGATCTTCAACTCAGGGAACTGGCGATGAAACATAGTAGCTCGTTGGTCGAGAGAGAAGTGAGCCCAATACTTCAAAGTTTTATCATTAATAAGATAGTCAATATGCTTTTATAGAAACTTTGCCTTCCTCTTAGGCATAGAATTCAGCTATTATTGCTTTAGTTATACTGCTATAAGACAGTGGGATCGAACAGTTGATGGACTTCGCTTTAAGAGCAGTGCAATAGACTTATAGTTCAGAACTAGTTTAACTTATTCACTGGATATATCACATCCATATCGCAGTTTAAACACTAAATCTATATACTCTTCATCATAAATAGACCCCAAAGGTTGCTATTTTTGTCTCGCATTTAATTAATAACCCCAACCCCTAACAAATTTCCTACAAATCAAAGCACTTATAAACCTCATTAAGGGGTTTTGGGTTTTGAATGCGGCTTATTCATCGAAATATAATTGCATTGAAAACATTTTTTCAAGAGTAAAATAGTTTTATAAAAGAGATCTTATTAAGCTTTAGTTTAAATTGTCAAACTTAAAACACTTTTAAATTGTTAAGGACTCAATATTGAATATTGACATAAATGATTGTGTCACAGCGAAAAATTTTGTTTTAATTAGCTTAAATTGCAAATTTGAATATATAAATTTCTTAAATTTTATATTTACATAAGTTTTAATTTTAATTAAGTCTTTATTAATTCAGTAAAGCATAAGTCTTTTTCCAGAAGGACTTGAAGACTTTTTATTATAGCATTTTTCTCTCTGGTTGACATATATGATTATGTCTACAATTAATTGTTTTATTTTTGCTCTTCTTCACAGCCTGATATTTCATATCTTTTACTTTTCTTTGGCTACTTTCTTCCTAATAATTTCTGCTTGAGTAGTGATAGTGCTTTGCCTTTCCGTTCTAAAAAAAAATATTTATGCTCACTTACTTGAGAAATGTGGAATAGATTAAATCTCCTTAAGGAATTCTTACTTATCTCATTGTCTCCCCTATTTACTAATCGTCTGTTGGCTAATTTCTTTAAGTCTACTATGACTAAACTATTTATGTCAACCATTCATTTTTCAAGGTCCCCAGTACTCCATAGAAGAAATGCTTATCTGGAAGGTCTTTAGGAGCATCGTAAACTTCTAGATACCAATTGACTACTTCATCGTCCTTGACATAATTGAACATGTTGAGGACGCCTAATTTTGGATAATTAGGTACGTTGACATATATAACATCAGCTGATTTTAAGAGTTCTTTTCTTGAAGCCAGCACATCTTTGATGAATCTCATGCTTGTTTTCTTATAGCTCGGCAGGTGATACCCAACTATATTTGTAAAGACATAAATAATTACGTGAATATTTAAGGTGGTTGTAATTACCAGTCAGATTTAGTATTGAGGCTCCCATCTAGTATTCTATAATTTATGTTCGTGATATTTCCCTACATGCCCTCTCGACTTTAATTCATGTTCACTATATTTGATATTTATTAACTAAAGCTTTATAACTTATTACATAGCCATATTAACTTTAATTTATATTGGAGCATTTATGTTAAGTGACATAAATAAAAAATTCTATAGGTTTAATTTAAGTTAGCATACATTAATGAAAATTATATAAAATTAAGCTAAATTCTTAATGATTGTTTGATATAAGCTTATTCTATTATAAAGTGATAAAATAGGTCTTGAAAATTAAACCCAAAATCTTTAACTAAGGCCCCAAGGGCCATCCCTAGGGCCTCATTTAAAATACTTACTTATCACAATTAAATTTACTATCACTATCCCAAACTTATGATGATATTATTAAATTTAATTTCACTTTAAGTCATCTTTAATAGTCCTTAGCTCATCTCATACACGTAAATAAAATTCTCTTATTGACATAAATAAATTGCATGAAAATTATATTTTTCCTTGATCTTTGAAGATGTAAATAGTTTAATAATTAAGTTATTGAATAAAATTAATATTTGAGTATTAAATATGAGAAAAAATTCCTCATCCTTCTCTTCAGGCTCCGATTAAATTCACGAATCTTCTAATGAAAGCGATATTCTTTCAGTTTAATAATTAACCTAAAATGATTAAACTAATTCACCATTGTAAACTGTTAAGGTAAAGAATAAAGATAAACAGTATTAAGAATACTACATTAAATGGTAAGCAAGGAGATAAGCTGGAGCAAGCAGTAAATTAAAAAAGCCTCAAACCCTTTTTGAATGCTAATTGTGCAATTAAGTATTCACAGCAGTTGAGTTAAAAAGACACTAAAGATCACATAATTGAAATGATGGAAAATTAATACAACTTAAAAAGGGAGGGGTATATAAGTGTCATGTATGTAGCAAAATAAGCAAATAGAAAATTTATAAGTCATAGTCTTGTCTTTTGATACATTTGAGTTCACATGATTTTGAGACTCTTGAAAAATCAGGGTACCCTTAAATTGTAAGAAATATCTTGTTTATTATTTTAGGTACTTAAGTAAATATAGAGAATAAAGTCTAAAAATAATTAAAACAATTCTGAATAAACTAGTTGAGACAATCAAAACCCTAAAACCCCTTAGTGAGGTATATAAGTGCTTTGATTTGTAGGGTATAGTTGGGGTTTTATTGGGGTTAGTAGAGAAAGTGCAGGTTTTATGTGAATTTTAAGTATATTTAATAATTATTAGGCGATTTAACTCAAACAAATTTTATCTGCTTGTCTTTATTGTATCTCTTGAATCTAGCTCTCTATAGTTGTTCAAGTAAATCGTCTAAGGATTATCTTGGATATGATGGTGCTCTACAATTATCATGTCTACAATCTGTTTGATTTCTTTGCAGATATCGTCCTGCTTTATATGCTTACTCGCTTAACTTATTGATTATTTCTCTTATTTTGTACCATAGTAAGACATGCATTCCATGTCACTCTCTAAAATTATAGCAGCTACTGCCTATACATTCCACTATACTGATCCATTCGTTCACTTCTCTCTTATTGGGAAGTAGCCAGGAGTGCCAAGAACCTTTGCTAAAGTTACTATCTCTTATCTTAAGGCTCTATTGAAATCGATAACTATGACTTCTAAAGGGCATAGGTTCAGCATTACATTTTCTGGTTTCAAATCTCTATGAACATATCCAAGTTCATGCAACTCTTTGACACCTTTTATCATATTTGATAGTATATCATTTAAGTTTTCTGGGTATCTGTTATGATATACATATTCTCTCAGAGTCATTTCATATTTCTTAAGTCTTAGTGCGATAAAACCATTGCTTAAAATAACATCATCTAGCTTAAGCAAGTTCTTGCAATCTTTTCTCTATGTCTCTCTAAGATCATATATTCGTTAGCAAGCTTATTTTAGTATTGCTCGTTCTTAAGGAGATAGCTGAAAGGGTACATCTTGTATGCATCTTATCTGTTCAGCCCGAGCCCCCCCCCCCATCTCCATATAAATAATTTTTTTCAGTGTAATTTTTCTTGCCCTGCGGGCGGCTATTACATATTATGATTTATTTTTATAAGATTCACTACATCCGTCATCATTTTTGTGTACATGCTCCCATAGGAAAATATTTAAAACTCCAAGCAAATGTTATTTTTATATATAATATTAAATATTTTTAGATAAGAAATTTTTTTGTAACATTCATATTATTGTACTTTTAATAAGTTAACCATAAAATTAAAAATAAATATACATTCCAGTTAAATAAGTAATTTTATGGTTAACTTATTAAAAGTACAATAATATGAATGTTACAAAAAAAATTTCTTATCTAAAAATATTTAATATTATATATAAAAATAACATTTGCTTGGAGTTTTAAATATTTTCCTATGGGAGCATGTACACAAAAATGATGACAGATGTAGTGAATAAAATAAAAATAAATCATAATATGTAATAGCCGCCCGCAGGGCAAGAAAAATTACACTGAAAAAAATTATTTATATGGAGGTGGGGGGGGGCTCGTTTGGGGGGTGGGGGAGGGGTGGGGGGGGGGGCTCGGCCGTGGAGTGAACACTTATCAACCACTATAAGCTTTGCTTTGTTAGGAACACTTATATGCAAGTAATTCTCGATACAACCACTTAGATTAATTGCATTCAATGCAGGAATGCTCATAGCTTTTGCTTGGAAGCATGCTAGAATTGTATTGCCTGCAGGTTAGTTCATCGATTCTTATCTTTTCTGTCTCTTGAGCTTCTCCTGTAACTCTCTTTAAGATTCGAGAGTATTTGATTTTCTTTTAGCTGGCACAAGTTTTTGTGTCTTAAATCAAGAATTCACTGAGGTGATGCTTTTGCATGTGCTTCTTAACTTTTGCAGAGTGAGTATATGACTTCATACAAGTTGTGCATTAGTACCTTCCATCCACTTTTTCATGCTTGAAATATATCTTGGCTTTGCCAGAGTGTACCTCTTTGAGGTGTCTCTTCAAGCTTTGTTCGGTTGAGAAAAGATTCTAGCAGTCTTCACATTAAAATGTTTTTATCTTTTCAATAGGGAGCTGTTCTTTTAGGTCTTCAACATATTCAATTTATGTTTTAAGTCCTATCTCTGCTCTCTCCTTTAATTTCTATACTTCTATTTTGAAGACCTCTGCTTCAAACTCAAGAGCTCTTAGCTTCAATATAAATTACTTCTGGTTTCTTGGAGGAGCCAAAGTTGAGCAATGATTAACCTGTTCCAAGAGAACCTGCCTTACGATTTAAGTTAGCCGCGATGTTTAAATTCAAATTTAAATTTCTATTATTAATAAGTGAAAACTTCACTGGTTATACTAACTTTGTATAGGAGCTGGGACTGCAACAACAATGGTTGATTCTTAGGTGTTAGACATCATATTATACTTAGTTTATAACTATAAATTTTCTAATTTTATGCTTAATATTTTTAATTTTGGTACCAACTGAGAATAAATTTAGGTTGGTACTGGTACCAATTAGGTTTTAAACCATATTGGAACTTTTCCATTAAATCCTCATTAGTGTAAAACTAGGTACTAATTAAGTTTTGGTACTATTAAATTGGTACCAATATAAAATTAAACGAATTTAGTACCAGTACTAATTAAATTAAAACAAATTTAGTTCTAATTTAATCGAACTAAATTCATTAAAATGGAGCTCCAACTCTGCAGTTTGTTACAGCTTCTGCAAACTTCTCTACATATCTTTGCAGGGTTGACCTCCTTTAAGATGCCCATAATTAATAGTAAGATTTTAAACAATAGGATCCAGAAGTCTATAAGTTATAATTTGAAATTCATTAATAGGAAGAGGAACAAAGATGGAATCACTCAATGATCAAATGAAAAGAGTCGAGGCTCAAGAAATGATATCAAGATTCAGAAGTAAAGAAGATCTCTATCGATAACTAACTTTACATGGTAAGATAACTTGATGACTATTAACATATTATACAGTTGGTTTATTCCTTCCAACGAGGGAAGGTACCAAAATTTCATTCTTGAAAGCAATACTTTGTGAGGAGAAGAAAGCTTTTAAAAATAAAGAGATTAAACTAATAGAAATTCCCAACTACCCTGAGATTTCAGTCACTAATCTTTATGAGGATGCCATGTAAGATGAGGAAGTGGTAGTTTACCTTCCTACCAAGAAACAACTCTCTAATAAACTACCAGAGAGGAACTTCTTCTTTGGTGTTCTTGGTACAATAAAAGAGGAGTATCTCAGAGAAATTATTGAAGAAGCACATAAGAAACGATATTCTATCTCTCCTGAAGACTAGAAAGAAGCAAGGCATTCTAATAAGCGAGACCTGGCTCGCTGAGCTTAAGAAGCACCCATTCCTCTCTAGTAAGCTTTGATTCATAACTTTGTAGGGAAACCTCGAACTGGTATATTCCTAATGAAAGAGCATGCGAAGGTTCACAGAGAGAGAAAGTCATAGACTATTTATAAAGTGAGCAAGAGACTTTATAAAGATGTCTAAAAGCCAGAAGAAATGAACATAGATGCAGGAGCTGGCACAAAGAGAAGAAATATGGGTCCAAGCAAGCCATAAGAAGAGGAGAAGAAAGAGAAGCCAAACCCATTTATGGGCCAGTTTAATATGTGAATATATTCATTCGTTTAAATCTAAAACTTATTTATAAACATTCATTCTTCCCTTTCTCGCACAAATTGTTGTCTTATCTACGCTCACTCTCTTACAGCTGCTTTGAATCAAGTCTACTGTATCGATGGGCAAGTCATGCATAAGATGATACAGCAGAAGCTTCTTGTAGTGAGTCTTGATTTAACTCCAGTAGAATTCTATTCCATTAAATTAAGGGCTGTAAGGAACGTTGTAAACTCTTCATAAGCTTTCTTAGACTCCTTAGTCTTATGAACTGATAGGTTATCAACAAACAGGATAATCTATTGGTTGCTATACTTCTCTCTGAGCTTATGTAGGAACTCTATATACTACTCTCGCTTAATAGAGTGAGGGTGAATCACATAACTCTATAGCCTGAATCTTCACTTATACCAGCTAAAATTGCATGGGTGACTACCTTTACTTTTTCGTCATAAACTTCTATGTTATCATACTTCTTGTACCAAGACTTATTAATAAAGGTGTTGAAGGTAAAACACAGCTTCATCAGCATGTATGAACTTGATGTTATTAGTAATAGCTCTCTGCATTTAATCATATATATAGTTTAAATTATTACTATAAAATGGCACTGTAAAATCAATCACTCTCTTCACTCTGTTGACAGTCTTGAAAGTAATACCATTTCTTCTATAAATATTGGCTATAGTCTAAGGAGAGATACGCATGTCTGGAAACTTGCGATGAAACATGACAGCTCGTTAGTCAAGAGGAAAGTGAGCCCAAAACTTTATTTTTTTTTAATGTCTTAGAGTCACAGAGATAGTCGATATGGACCTGTGAGAACTTTTATTTTTATGCAGGATGTTTTCAAGAGCCTGAGTTATAATGTTAAACAGCTAACAAGCAATGATACCTAACAGTTGAGGCCCTATTGTGTAGGAGTCTTACTATGGCTGTTTAATTCAACACTGGTTTGCTTAGTCTATATTTATACTTGTACCATACCTAAGCTTAAGCAGTAAATCTAAATATTACTCATCATATATAGACCCTATATTTCTCTAATTTCTATTTCTCATTTTGTAAATTGGCCTAATTTCTCTACTAACCCCAATAAGACCCCAACTATACCCTATAAATCAAAGCACTTGTAAACCCCACTAAAGGGTTTTGGGGTTTTGAATGTAAGTCTCTTCTTAACTATTTATATTAAACAAATCTTGCCATTAAAAACTGGTATTTCATCTCATTTTAAGAATCTTGATGTTAATTACGTGGGAAGCAGAGAAATAGGCAGTAACCATATATAGTCAATGATGATGAGGAGGATATTGAAGTCTAGAACAACAGCATGTTGAATGCATCTGGAATGCTCAATTAGTCCAATGCGCAGTTTCTTATGAACAACTCCATGGCCTTCAATAGCAATGTGTCTGCAGGAAGCGCTAGAAATTATCAAGAAACTATGGCAGCAGCAGATACTCTAAGAATGAGAAGCGACAGACAGCTTGCTAGTAGTGCTAGATAGCCTACTGTTCCTTCTAATACAAAATTTTACTTTTCAACAAAATAACATTAATTGAAGCTATTTTATTTGAATTGTAATATCTCAAGATCTTCTACGAAAAGCGGCGGCAGTAACAACACAAACGATAGCTCGTAGCAACCGAAAAAGAAAGGACTATTTGGCAGTTTAATGAGTAAAGTTGGAAAGATTGTCAGTGTGGTAGCAGCGTGGGCACTGGTGGTAGTAGCACAGCCAGAGGAACTAGCAGCAATTAAACTAATAGCTAAGGCATGATAAAAGTTAATGATGATAGTAGATGGGAAGGTGAAGAGCAGTAAGAAGATGATGACGAAGATGATGAAGCAAAATCACCAAGCAAAGTAATTCCTATTTAACGGAGAAGAAATAGAGGAAAACAATAATAATAACCATAGTAAGAAGAAGAAAAGGATGAAGATGACGGTGAAGTGACAGAAGATTATGATGATTAAGAACAAATTGAAGAGGAGGAAGAAGATGAGGACGAAGAGGATATTCCAGAAGTAGAACTCTAGCGCCGTAGTATGCTTAGGAAAATGGAATTAAGAGCAAGAAAAAAAGAAATGATGACGACAGCAGTGATGAAAAAAATAACGAGAAAGATGATGAAGATGAGGAAGAAGAGGAGAATGATAATAATATTGAAGAGGTAGATGAAGAAGAAAAGGAGGAAGATGGTGAATATGACGAGGAAGAAAACGTTGATGATGATGAAGACTTAGGAACTATATTTTATTTAATTTCCAATAAATTAGACTAAGAGAGTGACATTGAAAGATATCTAATGGACGAATGTGTGCACAGACTTCCAAGAAAAGTACATAAATTACTACTAGGATGGCATTCAGAGGTTACTTAAGTTGAAAAAGAACAGACTTAACCATCATAAAGAGGCTAGGTAAAGACATTGATATGGGGAGAAGACCCAGTTGAGAAAGCTGCAAGATAGATATATGTGGTGATGGATGAAGGTAAAGTTATTATTTGCAAGAGCTTGAAGAGCATTCCATTTAAGTGCTCTTTTACTTTATCATTAGTTTTTACAATAGTTAACATGAGGGCACAGAAATCAGAAGGTATGGATAATATTTCACAACACACGAGGGCTAACAAGTTTAAATGCCAGAAATAAAATTTGATGCAGAAATCCGCAGTGTCAGAAATCTAAGAAATTTGGAGAAAGTTACACTTCATAACTACAAAGAAGTGTATGGCTAAAATAAAGAGTCTGATAATGAAAGCAGTGATGATGAGTATAATTCAACCTTGATATTTATATTAGAATAATAAAGAAAATATTGTAATATCACCTATAAAAATTGCTTTTACTTTTGTGATTTTATTATAAAAAGGTGGCATAATAAAAATGTAGCTGGACTGGCGAGAAGAGACCTAATTTGAAAACTATGGTTACATTTCTAACCAATTAAGATCTAAAATGTACTTTGTGGAAAAAGCTTAACTTAAAATGTTTATCAACACTCTTAAACTTGAACTGAAGAAGTGGAAGAACTAAGATGTCGCATGTGTACTCAAATGACCAATTAATAAAGCGAATTTAGCACATAGAGGAAAAAACTGATAAGCATCATATTAATATATATACTAATGTTTAATTTAACATATATTTAAGTCCATTTTATTTTGAGTCAAAAGAGCGTAAGTCCGAAACTCATAAAGAATAGGATAAATTTAATTTCAATTTTATCTTTAAAAATTGAAATAATGGCTATAAATATTCACTCGGTAAAAAGTTTAATGTCATAGTTACTTACGCTCTACTTTACCTAATTAGTTAAGACTTTCCCAGTCTGTGAGCTCAAATTTATTCAATTAATAGTCTACAAACTACTCTCATTGTAATAAGTATTAGAGAGCTCAATAGATTTGCAATATTTTATAGAGGTCATTCGCTAGTAATTCATCGAATAAAACAAGGAATGAAGAAAAAGAATAGCATCAAGAAGAATTGAACGCCAATTTTTAAAAGAAGAAAGCAGACCGATATAATTTTCTTATGTTTTTTGTAATAAATTTATTGATTTATTTTTTTAGATATTTTAATCTAATCTTCCAGCCACAAATATGGATCATCTACCTAAAGGTTTGGAAATTCAAGATGATTTAGATTTGAATCTTTATAAACCCCTTAATTAACAATATCAATCTTGTAGGATAGAGCCTAATGGGAATCGAGGACTTGCAGGCTAACCTAATAATGAAGATGAACTGGGAGATTAGTTATCTTATAATCAGTAATTTCTATATTATATGAAAAATAAATAGGCTAATAACTAATTCTATAAATTACTATTTCAGACTTATAATTTTACAATATAGATTTGTATAATAAATATTAATCTAAAGTCAAGAATTCTATATCATGAATAGGGATGAACTGATAAGAAAGAGAAAGGAGAAAGAGGAGGAAGCCAAATTCGGAGATTTCTCCGCTAAATTGGTCAAAAGACCTCAGAAGAATTTTTTGTGGGGATTTGATACCTAAATTCATGATGAGAATAAAGACTATTTTACTAAGAGGTAGTTACTTACAATAAGATAAATAATCATATATTAAATATTACAATTTTATCTTTCTATAAAATCCAACTCTTTTGCAATTGCAAATTGTAATACAAAGGAAAAAAAATTCTAATTTTTTAAGTAATTTTAATCAGATTTTTGGAGATTTATCAAATGAAAGACATTTCTGTAGTGAATTTGAAAGCCCTTGGTCGTGATCAAATGGAAAATTACGCGATAGTGTGTTCAGGTTTCTCAGTGAAACATCTGTATAATACAGCAAAACTACTCAATTCAGAGATTAAGAAATTGGAATGCCCTGAGATAATTAACAAACCTAAAATTGCAGGAAGGAAAGACGATTCTTGGTTTATGCTTACTGTTAAAGAGATATAAGTGCACATGATATTACATGTATACAGAGAGGACCTTGATTTGGAATTCAGATGGCTCAATCCACCCCCTTAAGAAATCGACCATTATTTTAACTTTAATAATAGGTCACTCAATAATTTTAATTGTGGATGTGCATGCACTTAACTATATTAATTTTTTAAGAAATGGTAAACAAATGGAAGTTATATGAGAAAATGGGTAAGAGATCCGATAACATTTAATTCGACTAGGACACTTTCAAATAGTATTAACATTACGATGACAGCAAGCAAAGAGAATTCAGAAAAAGCAAAGATTCAAAAGACTCTCAATCGCAGTAATCAAGTTCCAATGCTTAAGAGGCCGCAAAACAGTGAATATCTGCTGTATTGCTATCTTAAATTATAGCATTGTTAATTAAACTATTTAATCTTAAATTGTGAATTAAATTGATTTAAGAAATACTGATAATCTAGAGTATAATTATTAAATTTATTAAAGCATTTTAATTACATCATTACTCAATTAAATGGACACCAATCAAGTAAGTATCTTTTCAGAAGTTTATCTGACTTTGGGATAGAACGACGCTTCAAATGCTGGAGGTCACAACAGAAAACCATCGTTCTTTAATAGCAAGAAGGGACTAACATCAACTACTGAATAAACTTAACCTCAAAGTGAAGTAAGTATCAAATAATGATTACAAATCTAATACTATAAATATTTTTATAATATTTTGATTTACACAGATTAGAAATAACTAAATAATCAAATGTATATTTGAAAATAACGAGGATATTAGGAAATAGATAAAATTAATGATATAAGTATGAGATTTAAATAGATGAACAACTTCAATACCAATATTAAAAAATTAATGCTTTTGAGGATTTATTTCATTGCTTCGAATGAACAATTCTTCATAAAGTTATTCAATATCCATTTTTGTAATTATCTATCAAAATATAAGGGGTAAAATCAAATAAATACACTTCTATTAATCTAGTATATTCAAAATGGGGAAATTATAAAAATAAAATTCAAATTCAAATTATACTAATATAAACAGCCAAAAATTTGCAAGGGGTCTAAATAGAATTTGATATAGTAAGTATCCAGAAATGTCTGTATGAAATGGCCGTTACTATGCACCAACTTCAACAAAAAGTTGGAAAGTTCGAATCATGCTTTGGAAATTCTTTTATTTTTGTTTTAAAATAAATGAAAATCAATATTGGAACTAAAAATAAAAGAATTTCCAAAGCATGATTCGAACTTTCCAACTTTTTGTTGAAGTAGGTGCATAGTAACGGCCATTTCATACAGACATTTTTGGATACTTACTATATCAAATTCTATTTAAAGCACTTGCAAATTTTTGGCTGTTTATTATAGTATAATTTGAATTTGAATTTTATTTTTATAATTTCCCCATTTTGAATATACTAGATTAATATTATTTTCACTTATTATAAAAGAAAATTTTAGAATCTTTTATTTGATTCGATGTTATATATCCTATATAATATGAAGGCTAAAATGTATATTGTAGGCACCAAATTCAATATAAGCAAGTTAATAGAGCAACAACATTTAGTCGTCATAGCCATCAGCAACTGCTCAAAATCAATCTTAATAAAAAAATGTATCAGTTAATTCAGATGTAAAGGGATTTTAAATCCAATCATAATATTCCTACAAAAATTTGTAATGTAAATATTATAAGGGAATACAAGGAATAACCAGGCCTATTATATGCCATTTTCAGCATTCACAAAGTGTAGGTGGTTTAATAAATTAGCCCTCAATCAATGGCGGCTTTTAGTGAAATCTAGGAGGATTTTAAAATAACACTGGTGGAATAATAACTGGAAATTCTGAAGATATTAAATAAGTGCACCTCAATAAGCAAAGATTTTAAAATGAGAAATTACCATTAATTATTTGGTTAGTTATGCTTTAGGAAATCTAAAGAGCATTGTCAATAATTTTGATAACATTTGTTTTATTCCTCATTAATTTATTTTTTTAAAATTTTAAACTGTTTTTAATATAAACTTATTTTTAAATTACCCTAATACGATGTGGCGGATGGTAATTTTTAAAATTTCCCTGAGATTCCCTAGAGGACAGTTGACAAATTAAAGCCTCGTGAGATTATAAATCTTTTCCCAATTTAACAACAAACTTTCTACCCAATTTAAACAGAGAAGATGTAATTGCAAGAGATTAGACAGGCTCAGGAAAAACATTGGCTTTCGCTCTTCCTATAATCGAATACTTGAGGAAAAACAAATTCTTGGGATAAAGGAAAGTGCAAGCTATCAAAATATTAGTTCAAGCAATATTTTTGCAGGCTTAAATTAAGAATTTAACTTTCTTTTAATTATTATTGGAAATATAATATTTAAGCTATCTTACTAGCACCAACAAGAGAATTAGCTATTTAAGTATAAAATTAATTATCTTAACCAAAGCACGGAGACATGGAATTTAAGTCTATTACCGTCTATCGTGGAGTCCCAATTGATGATCAGGCTCGTGACTTATAATACGGTGTAGATATTATAGTAGGAACTGCTGGTAAAGTCAAAGATCATATTCAGAGAGGCAACATAGTTTTCTCAAGTGTGAAATCTTTTGTTTTGGATGAGGCAGATCGCATGCTTGACCTGGATTCAAAGATGACATTGAATGGGTAAATTCATATTATATTTCACTAATTACTCACAATAGATCATGTCTCAGATTACAAGGCAATGTCAATTTGATGTTTAGAAATGTTTGTTCTCTACTACTATTCCACTTTGGGTGAAGAATGTAGCCAGATAGTACTTAAAACCGAACTATAGACTTGTAGATTTAGCTCAAAATTAAATAAATAAAACTGCGAAATCTGTGTAGCATTTGCAATATGCTGTCCCGAATAAAATAAGATGACAACCTTGGTAGATTTTTGTAAGTTAAAATCAATTATATTAATAGTAAATGTATAGTGATATGCTATGGAGGTGATGGTAGAGCGATAGTATTTACATAAACTTAAGTTGATGCTAATGCTTTGATTTTGACAGATAAAATCAAGTAAGATATTGAAGTCATGCATGGAGACATCCCCTAAAATATACTAAGAAATATTCACATATTTCAAGTATTCATATAATTTATTTAATAAAATCAGAAAGAAGCTACATTGAAGCGTTTTAGAGATGGGAAATTTTCAGTGTTAGTAGCAACAGATGTCGCCTCTCGAGGCCTTGATATTCCAAATGTAGATTTAGTAATATAAGTTGAGCCACCCAATGAAGTGGAAACTTTTATTCACAGGTCTGGACGTACAGCTAGAGCAGGCAAAGTAGGCACCTGCATTACTTTCTACACTAAGAAAAGTCAGTATATGATTTAGTAAATTGAAACTTAGGCAGGTATTAAGTTTAAGAATATTAGTATCCCATCTGCTTAAAATGTCATTAGAGCTTCATCAAAACTTATGCTCAAGAATCTTTCACAAATTTTTAAAATAATTTTTATAATCTTTTAATAAAATAAGTTGAAATAGGAATAAATAAAAATATATTTTTTATTTATTTAATTAAATTTGCCTATATTAATCATGATTGGTAAAAAATTTAAATAGTTTTAATTTTATTTTGAAATCCAGAGGAAAAAGATTTATAATTGACTTTTTATTTAACAGATAAAATTTATCGCTAAAATCTTTTTATTTTTATAATTAATCTTGATCAAGTAAACAATTAAGTGATTCCTTATTTCACAGAAGCAGCAAAGGATCTTATAGTTATGTGTGGTGGCAATCAAGAAAAGGCACTTTGTAAAGCCCTTGCATACATTTCAGGCTACTATAAAACAGCTTACTAAACCAGAAGTTTGATAACTGGTCAAGAAAGGCAAATAACTCTTGAATTAAAGCTTATTTAAACTGCAGATAGTAAAACTACTAAAACTTGGAGAGACCCTCTAAGTAACGGAGTGCAAATTTTCAAGAAATATTTCCCTGAGAAGATTGTAGATCATTTAAGAGGTATGAAGTCAAAAGCTGATCGCACGGGTATTGTCTTCGATATAGATGAAAATTAAGCAGATAGATTTGTGGAAATTGCTAGTCATTTAGCAGAGACTGACTCTACGATTGACTTTGAAATTGTGAAATGTTTGGCTTTACATGAGTTATTAGATGAAGAATAATTTAGTATATGGAAAGGAGGTTCCTCTGGCCATGGTGGTGGTTTCAATAAACATAGTAGACATTAGAGCTTCAATGTTAACTAAACTGGTTAATATGGTAGTGGTTTCAAGAGTAACAATTATGGAGGAGGATTTGGGAATGATAGAGGAGATTATGGAAACGAAAGCAGAGGCGGGTATGTAAGTCGTGGAGGCAACCAAGGCGGTGGAAGAGGAGGATATCATTCTAGGTAAGCTTCTGGCTAAGGCGCAGGCTTTACAAGTGGAGCAAGCGGCAATGCAAGAGGTGGCTTTAACAGCCGAAAAGGCAGCAACTTCAGCAATAGCAATAGGGATAACGATGATCTTCATTCATATAATGACAACGATGAAGATCATAATGATCCATATATGGAAGATTATGACGTCAGAATGCAAACCCAAAAATAAAATAAAAATATTTGTGAGTTAATTTGTTACAAATTCTTTTAGGTTTTCATTTTTAATCTACATAATTCAAATATTATATAAGTTTTTATCATTTTTTCTAATTTTAATCATAAATAATATATACAACTTCATCCTTTTGTAAGGGATTAAATTGATCATAAAGACTCTGGCAATAATAATGGCAATAGCTTTTAGAAAAAGTCACCTTCAAAAAAGAACTCCAATTCTAATGTTGGCAGCAAAGTTCAACCCTAAAATACAGGAAAGCCATTAACTTCCTATAATTTCAATAAATTGTTAATTGGATCGATTGATTTCAACATGACTGAGGATGACTTGTCTCATCTCTTTCAAAGTTTGAACCTGACAGTATCTAAACTTAATTTGTTGAAATAAGTCGACGGGAGACATAAGGGCGCTGGTTTTGTTGAATTTGCCAACAATGAAGACGCCGATATTGCTGTTTCTGAACTTGATTTATAATAGTTTATATTTATTTTAAGTTAGAAAATATAAATTTTAATAAATTGATAACTACCAATTTGGTAGGCAGAAATTGCGCCTTGAATTTACTAAATGAGAATATCAAATACTTAATTTATAGTTCTTGTGCAACTGTAAAAAATATAATATTACATTCTCATACTTTTATTAATAAATGCATACTTTTACTTCAATAAGACATTAACTATACATTCAACTATTAAATTATTATCAAATTATAGGTTTTACATATGCTTCATTTATCACTAAATTTATAATTATTATAACCTATATCTTACTAACTATTGATATTAATAAGTTAATCTACCCGTATATTATATTATCATCCTAAGCAAAATGCCATATTTTCATATTGAAGAATTTAGATAATTTTTCTTCTCAAATTTTCCACATCAGCACTCTGAGATCCCAACTGCTGCTTGCAATTGTGTTTTCATTCAGGAATGCTCCTCCTGAAACGTTATCTCTGTGCCCTGAAAGTATGATTTTTGGTTCACATGTTTGGTAATCCCACACTCTCAGTGAGTGATCTTCGCAGCAACTAAGTGCATGCTTCATTATTTAAGAATTTATTTTATTATCAAATGATAGAAATATAAAAGCTCTTTTATTCAAATTGTGCAATAAAATCAAATTTATAAAATGCTGTAATGAATTGCTGACTTGAACAATTCTGACAGAGTTAGAATGCCCGACAAACTGCCCAATTTTCTAGACTTCGTAATCCCTTGCATCAAGTCTATATTTAGTGATGTGCTTGTTCTCTGCCCCCCACTAGGAAAACTCCTGCTTCAGCTGGATGATTCTTTATTGTTGTGCAACAAAAAGCAATTCAATTAGTTTTAATTTAAATTAGCAATAATTATGAATGAGATTGATAATTGTTTTTAAAGCTGCATTGGTTCTCTGATGGCCCTCAATTGTCTCATGCTTAATAACACTCATGTTATCTTGCTAACTGATTATTCATAACACTACAATATTATTTCTATCTTTTTATAATTTGAGATTATGTTTACATCGCCTTCAAGATTAGTTGTAACCAGATACTTATCATCCTTGAAGAAATCAACACATTGTACGACTGATTCATTTTCTAAAATTTATGATAGTATAAACTCAAATTAAATTACTGCTGTTAGTTGCGATAGGAGCAGATAAATTCTTCAAATCCCACAGTAAAACCAGTCTGTCACTACCACAAATTGCTATCATAGTGCTGGATGGATTGTAAGTTGCGCAAAAAACCTACAAAAATATTTAATATGTATAAATGTTGATGTAAAACTGATAAACTTTGGCGAATAAATACTCTTTTAGTGTGGTCCTTAAGATCATGAGTTGATTTCCCAGTCTCTGGATCCCATAATTTTGCTATACCTTAAGGAGAAGCAGTAACTAAACGTATATAAATTAAAAAAGAGTTATTCGTAAAATGAAGTATTAGTTTAGCTTAGTTCCAGTTTTATTATAGTTGATGCACTAGAGACCTTCTTTATGTCCAGTGAGAGTCTTTATACTTTGTTGTTTAGTAGCATCCCATATTTTTATGGTTTTATCATGGGAACCTGTTGCAAATTCATTTTGGTTTGTTGGATTGGCACTGATGCAATCCACTTATTTTCATGTTTAAAATTAATGCGCAAATTAATAAAGGAAGTTCATTTCATATTGAAATTAGATCTATTTACTTATTTCTATTTTTTCTTGATATCAAAACACCTTACCTCTCATAATAACGAAGGATTAAAAATATTTAAGTTAATTCCTATTTAAATAAAAATAAATTTTATCAATATTATATAAAAATTAAGAGCTTTACTTCTATTAAGTTGTGAACGTAAGATTTAATTAAGTATCTTGGATCAAAGTCATTATCAATGACTGTATCTGCTACTGAGGAAGCCATTGTAACTTAAGATGTCAGTGATTCCATTATTGCTAAAATATAATTGATTTGAAAAAATTAAATTAAAATTAATTAATTAAATTAGTGGCAGTTGACTTTCTCAAAACCTACACAATATGGCACTTGTTTGATAGAGAATTAAAAATCAGCTGGACTTTACTATTGGCGGTACAGCTTTATCACATCCACAGAGCGAGATAACTCGACTTTAATTTTGGCATTAAATTTACAAAACAAATATCCAAATTAAAGTGTAGTTATCTCGCTTCTACGATACAATAAGGCAATAACTATATAGTAAAGTCCAGCTGATTTTGAATTCTCTATCAGAAAAGTACCATATTGTCTATGTTTAGAGAAAGTCAACTGCTACTTACCAAATTCTTTATTAATTAATTTTAATTTAGTTTTCCCAAATCAATTATATTTGAGCAATATTTTGATAAAACTTTAAATTTAAATTGGAAAATCTATTTTACAAATCTATTCACACTTCCTGATTCTCTGATAACGCATAGCTTTAAATCAACATTTTCGTGCATTTTAAGATCAAATGCTTATACAGAGAGTGACTTATTAAACCCTCAAATCGTATCTAAGAGCCCCTAAAAATAATTGCCTTATAACCCCTTGATCTTAATCAACCACTAACCTGCACTTTCAGAGACTAAACTAAATTTGAATCAATCAAAGCAAACTAAAACTAGAAACATAACTCAGACAAATTACAGTAATTTCATTCCAGCACCCTACCCCAATACAATATCCTCAATTCCTTATGATAATATTCATCATACTCAGCACAGTATGTCGATTGACTCTAAAACGGATAATTCAAACATAAATTAAAATCTGAAAGTTTTGCTCCAATCTTCCCTTACTTCTTCTTCATAAAATGATAATCAGCCTATTTAATCAAAGAACTTCTAGTAGTAAATTATGAGAAATGAGCAATAGTGGCCATAAAAAGGACAAATCTGGGTCCAGTGCTGCAATTATTTATGCTTATTTTTTTAAAAAGTAATTTTATTAATAATAATCTTTTTAGTATCTTAAAATTATGTACAACCATAACTTGTACAGCTAAAATGAAATGCAAGTAATGAACTAACTTCTAGCAATGAATAATATTAACAACACCAACTCATCCAATTTTAATTGCAACAACTTCCATAAATATGCCAATTTCTAATAAAATATAACTGGTAGCTAAGACTTTACAAGCAGCTAAAATAACAATTGGATATATGATGGCATGGATCGAAATTAGTTAGATTTTTTTGAGGAGTAATAGAAATAACTAAGATAGAATTTATAAAATTCTTAAAGTTAAGCCAAGACGCATAGAGTCAGAGCTTCTGAAGTTACCGATAGACTTCTCACAATAATTTAATAATAAATTGCAATATTTTGGTGTATAATTTAACTAAATTTGGGAATATAGACATGAGATTAGTTAATAGCCTAAGTGAAATTATAAAATAATTTTTATGAAAAAATTGGAAAACTATAAAAAGCTAAAAAGGTAAAAATGCGTTATGATCAAGACACTCGTAAGAAACTAGAAGAAAATTTAATTGTATATTAGATAAAAAGAAAGTACAGTAGAGATAACTTAAATTCAATCAGTAGCAATAAAAAAATACAAACTCACAGTAGACTTGACTAATCAATAGTATAATATAATTATATTAGCAATCAAATTTAATAGAACACTTAAAATGACAGTCATTAGAATTATAATGGATAATCTGTTGAGAATAGATTAAATTTAAGTAAATTTCTGAATAATTACTTTCTATTTTTACTTATATAATTCTTTTCCATTCCTAATTTAAATTTGATGCATGATTGAAAAGGAATACGTAAAACGCGAACCGAGGAAACAGTATAGATAATAATAATAATAATTAACTCGCATCGAGGGCTTAAAGCCCCCCGAGCATATCATTAAAAAGGAACTCTGTTCCTTTGGTTGTTTCTTCTCTTTTTGTTGTTTCTTCTGGGTTTCTTTGGTTGTCTTTGTTTGTTGTTTGGTTTTCTGCCAGTGAATTGGTTTTGTTTTCTTCTGTCTTGTCTTAGGATGGTGACTGTGTCGTCACCTACGTGTTTGTATTTAATGGATGATTAAACTTATAAGATTTTGACTGAGAATTTAATAAGACCAAGGGAGATAAAGGATTTGAAATTTTCTTTCATGAAGAAGATGAGGTCGGTTGAGAGGTTCTTGGAGAAGTTCCAAGGTGTTTTAAATCTGATTGTGTTTGTGTTAAGCATGAGGTCTTGGTCTGTGTCGCAGTATATGATGACGTCTTAGTTGTAGGATCTGAGTTTGTCGTTGGTTTTGAGGAAGGTTCTGATTTGTTTTGGAGTACTGGGGTCGTTAGCTATGGTGTGCTAGGCTTTGGTGTCTCTGTCAAGGATGTCTTCAATTTGTTCTAAGTAGTAAGCAATT
Source organism: Oxytricha trifallax (assembly GCA_000711775.1). Taxonomy (NCBI): domain Eukaryota; phylum Ciliophora; class Spirotrichea; order Sporadotrichida; family Oxytrichidae; genus Oxytricha; species Oxytricha trifallax. The sequence continues at coordinate 5,510 of ARYC01008983.1, read as the reverse complement.
GTGTTAGCTAGTCCTTGTGTTGCTGTTTGGATTCTGAGAGAGACTATTTGTTCTTTAAGCTCTAGGGCTTAGAAGAGAGTTCTGGCTGAGACTTTAGTGCCATTGTTGGCTTCTTCGATGAGGGCTTTGAATGCCATGTCAGTCTTAGTTGAGTAGAAGTTTGGAAGGTCTTTGACTTTGGTTGAGGATTTGTCGTTCATTTGGGCGTCTCTGTGTTCACTCATATTTAGTAGTGATTAAATTTTATTATTAATTAGGAATTTTGTTTAAATTTTTCCTAGTCAGAAATCTTATTAAAGGGTGATTCCTTAATAAGGGTTAGGGGTTCCTATTGAATAGGGAACTTAATTGATGACGCATTAGAGGACGTCAATGATTATTCACCTCCTTCATAGAAGGAGATGTCGGCTTCCGAGTCATAGTCTAGTGAGCTAGACTTGTCTATTGGCGCTTGGAGAATGGCGCATTGAGAAGCTAAGTATTCCTTCTCTTCCTGTATGAACTGTTAGTTAAGGTTCTAGAGTTCTTGATGAGTAAACTTGTTGTGGAACTGTGTGAGTTCGCTGGTAAGTTGGAAATTGATTTTTGTGTTAATGGGGGAGGAAGGCTTTGGAATGAACTCCGGTGATGAGGAGCTGAGGTTTCCGAAATCAGTAGCTGCTGTTGGGTTTTAGGGATCCATTTGTTGTTAACTTGGACTAGGTAAAGTGACTGGGCTAGGAGTTCTAGCCAGTTAGCAATGTAGTGGTTGTTCTGGTTGTGAGCTCTGATTTTGGCTTCATTTCTAAGTTTGAAGATTAGGGCTGGGTTGATCTAGGCGACTTTTTTGGCGATGTAGATAACTTTTGGATGGTGAGATGTCCCCAATCGTTGTTCATAGACTCTGAGATGATAGTGTCTATGATGTCTTTGAGTCTAGACCCTCTGATAAGGGTTTGAATGAAGTTCTTTGTGTAGGTCGAGAAATTGGGCATTTCGCTCTTTATTTTATTAAAGTATAGGAAAAAGTATTAGGTTTTTCAAGAAATGCAGAAATTAAAAAAAAAAAATCCTCTAGTCAATGCAAAATCCCTAAAATTACTTGAAAATTCAGGTTATTATTAAAAACGAGTCGAAGACAGACTCATCGAAATCGGGGAGAAATGGAAAGATAAGAAAGAAGAAAAGTTGCAGAGATATTTAGTGGAAGTTGATCAAAGAGCTTTCCCAGTAATTACAACTAATCAAAGTTATAATGATTTAAAAACAAATTTTGATTGGGTTTATTACTCTTTTTAAACTTAGTACTTTTAATAATTATTGTAGAAATACAATCGATTTGGGAATATTAATTTAAGTTAAATATTAAAATCTTGGCAGTTATCAATCCCAAAGTTATCAAATTCAAATCTGAGTAGATCCTACGGTAGATCCCGCAATTTTAGCTGGACTTTGCTATTGGCAATGTTCCTGAATCGTCCCTGTAAGCGAGATATTTTGATTTTGAGCTAACTCCCAAAAACAGTAAAAGCGGTTTTTCTCGCTTCGACGATGAGATACAATCATTCTAGCAATAGCAACCATCGTCTCATTTTTTATGCGCTATCCAATGACCATAATGAAGCCAGGGTTTGGAGACATTTTCAAAAACATAACTGAATAAAATTAATAATTAATTAAAATTTTAATTGTAATTAATTTCCCCAAATCGATTGTATTCCAACAATTATATAATCAGTTTAAATTTATAATTAAAGTTAATCAGTAAGAATAGGTGAGAGCAATACCATCCCCTAAAATTATAAATAAGAATCTTCTAAATTTTAAATGCCTAAGAATTCACTTTTTTTTAAATTCTCGCTTAAATATTAATTCAGAACATCATCAAAATAGTCCCTCTAAATTAAATAAGAAAATTAAACCCTAGCAAAGCTTTGAGGAGAGAATGAATCATCAAATGGAAAAGAAAGAGAAAATGCTAGAATTACTTAGAAAGAAATATGAGAGCTCTTAAACTGATAGACAAATGATTGGGGGAATTGTGGATCATAAGATTTTTGAAAAAGTCATTTAGGAATTTGAAGTGAGGCAAAAATTATATGAACAGAATAAAATGCATAATCATAATAAAATTAAACATGAAGAGTCAAGTAGGTATATTATAAGCATTTTAGTTATGTAAAAATATGTAATTTATTGAATTTTTAGTGTTTAATCTTTTTAAGAAGGCATTAATTCAATAAAACGATTCAATATTAAAATTGATAACAATTAGTTGAATACAAAGCCAATAGAGAAATTCCTAGAAAGATGCAACCAAGCCAAACAATTAAAACTAGAGCATGAACTAATTCAAGAAAACAGATTTGGCTCTGGCAATAAATGGAAGAATAATTTGACTGTTGCAAAAGCCCCAAGTTTCATGAGAGAATATTACGAAAATGTCAAATCACTCTCTCCCTCTCCAAATAAAGTTTCATCAGTTTAAATCTTAAATTAAAAGCAGAGAATTTAATAAAATGAGGCAATCAATAGTAAATTAAACACAGATATACAACAATAAATAGATTTTTATGGAAACAATAATTTGGAATAGCTACCCTAAAAAAATCAAAGTGACAATTTATTACAAACAATTTAAAAAGAAATTGAGCTTAAATCTAAGAACAACACCTTAAACATTTCTTAGAATTAAGAAAGTATGCAAAACTTGAGTTAGCCATAATTTACTCAAAACTAGCAACTGTTTCTAAATTAGCTATAGTAAAAAGAATAACAGAAGATGTACAGTAACTTAATGGGATAGAGCAATAATAATTAAGTAATCATCATTTATAATAAAAATTGACAAATTTAAGTTAATAATTAAAACTAAAATTGGAAAACTTATTAGTTAAAGAGGGGGGGGGCGAGGTATTAAATTACAAAAAATTTGTAAGTTACATTTTGGATATCTTTATTTTCTATAAAACTCTTTCAGTAATACTATGGGTCAGTAATTGAGAAAGACAGAGACATCATACTGGAACACAAAGACAAAGATTAGGTAAAATGATTCAAGTTGATGGGAATATCTATAAAGGTTTCTGAAACAAAGACAAAGCTGTTTGATAAATTCCATTTTCTAAAATATTAAAACTATTTTATATAGTTATTTTTCTGATGCTTAATATCTTAAATTTACAAAAAATATAACATAAATGATGAATAGCGATGGTGAAGAATATGGCTAAGCTATGAATTTCCTGCATAAATAACTACATAAAATTGAGTTTTCATTTGATTAATAATAGTAGTAATTGCAACAATAGCATCAATAATGAGTTTAATTTACTGTTACCTCTATGAATTCATAAATTCATTTAATTATTTAATAAAGCAATAATAACACATTTATTTTAGTTTCATGATTAAAATTATTATAGCATTTGATTGAGCTTATAGTTAAGTTTGTTGATTATCGTCTTAACTTTTATGCTGATAATTGGCTATCTAATTGTACATCTCCTCTATGTGAATGTAAATTATTGAGTTAATGTTGCAAAAAAATTGATTATATACTTACCTTGTTTAGACACTAGATCATCAATTTGCTTGAAACTTTCAAATTGCCTGGATAATTTTGATTCTATCTCGTCACTCTAAGGCGATATATCACTTGTATATCCGTGTTTTGCAGCTGAACTTTTCAATTATTTTAATAAGTTAAATTTATATAACCTTATTGAATAAGTTTAATGCTAATAAAAGTTGAACTTTGATTATTAACGATAGAGCTATTGTTATTAATTCTTTGCCCAACTGTTGTAGATTAGGTGCTACTCAGATTTAATTTGAATTTCTGAGGAGTCTTATTTTCATCTCCTTTTACAATTCAGTTATAGATTTATTAAACTGCGCTGTTATGACCATGATTATAATATAGAATATTTTACTAAAATAATTAAGGATTTTCATTAAGTTATAAAATCAAATGTAAATTTAGGTTCATATTGAATTCAAAACCCCAAAACCCCTTAGTGAGGTTTATAAGTGCTTTGATTTGTAGGGTATAGTTGGGGTTTTATTGGGGTTAGTAGAGAAAGTGCAGGTTTTATGTGAATTTTAAGTATATTTAATGATTATTAGGCTATTTAACTCAAACAAATTTATCTGTTTGTCTTTATTGTATCTCTTGAATCTTGCTCTTTATAGTGGTTCAAGTATATCGTCTAAGGATTATCTTGGATATGATGGTGCTCTTACAATTATCATGTCTACAATCTGTTTGATTTCTTTTCAGATATTGTCCTGCTTTATATGCTTACTCGCTAAACTTATTGATTATTTCTCTTATTTGGTACCATAGTAAGACATGCATTCCATGTCTCTTTCTAAAATTATTGCAGCTACTGCCCATACATCCCACTAAGCTGATCCATTCTTCCACTTCTCTCTTATTGGGAAGTAGCCAGGAGTGCCAAGAACCTTTGCTAAAGTTACTATCTTTTATCTTAAGGCTCTATTGAAATCGATAACTACGACTTCTAAAGGGCAGAGGTTCAGCATTACATTTTCAGGTTTCAAATCTCTATGAACATATCCAAGTTCATGCAACTCCTTGACACCCTTTATCATATCTGATAGTATATCATTCAAATCATCTGGGTATCTGTTATGATATAAATAATCTCTCAGAGTCATTTCATATTTCTTAAGTCTCAGTGCGATAAAACTATAGCTTAAAATGACACCATCTAGCTTAAGCAAGTTCTTGCAATCTTTTCTCTATGCCTCTCGAAGAATCTTATATTCGTTAGCAAGCTCATTTTAGTATTGCTCGTTCTTAAGGAGATAGCTAAAAGAGTACACCTTGTATGCATACTCATCAACTACTATGAGCTTTGCTTTTGCAGGCACGTTTATATTCAAGTAGTTTTCAATACAAGTGCTGAGATCAACTGCATTAATGCAGGTATATTCATAGCCTTCGCTTAGAAGCATGCTAAAATTGTATTACCTGCTGGCTGGTTCATCGATTCATATCGCTTCTGTCTCTTGAGTCTCTCTTGCTGCTCTCTTTATGACTCAAGAGTATTAGATTTTCTTTTAGCTGGCACTAGTTTTTTAGTCTCTTAATCTTCAATCAAGAACTCACTGAGGTGATGCTTTTGCATATGCCTTTTAACTTTAGCTGAGTGTTTATATGATTTCATGCATGTCGTACACTAATACCTACCATCTACCTTTTCATGCTTGGAATAGATCTTGGCTTTGCCTGAGTGTACCTCTTTAAGGTGTTTTTTCAAGCTTTGTTCAGTTGAGAAATGATTCTCGCAGTCTTCACATTAATATGTTTTTATCTTTTCGATTGGTTGCTGTTCTTTTAGCTCCTCAACATAATCAATTTAAGTTTAAACTCCTATCTCTGCACTCTCCCTCTGGTTTAATACTTCAATGATAAAAATCTCTGCTTCAAATTCAAGAGCTCTTAGCTCAACCTCCCTCTCAACATAAATGATTTCAGGCTTTTTAGTGGAGCCAAAGTTGAG
>ARYC01008982.1:0-17846 GCA_000711775.1 Oxytricha trifallax | reverse complement strand
ACTGCTAGAATACTTTAATTCTTACATGAATAACTTTCTTAGAATTATTGACAGGTTCTTTTTATATCATGAATGAAGACATTTGCTCAAAAAAGATTTTTCAGATCGTCATCATAGAAAGCTTATAATTCTTTTCAATTTTAGGATAGTGAAGAGGCAAATTTACCATTTATTTATCATTTATTATGGCGGTAAATTAAGGTCTTGTAAAAGTAGGCCGATTGTGTTCAGTTGATAAGAAGTACCATTTTTAGGTTGGAATTTTCCAATTAAAAATACCAATACTTTTAACAGCTAAATCAAATATTAAACCTAATATAAATTACTTGGAGGGGTATAGGTCTTTCCTAGTGTTCTGTAAAATAGTTTTCTGTTATTTAAGTATACCTCAAAATCTCCATTTCCTTAGTAAAAAACGTTGAAAATAACTGGGAGGTTCCTGTCAACTTGAAGCTGATTGTCATGAAAATAAAGCCACAAACATGATGTTAACTCCTAAAAATTGTATTAATTATATTTATCATACTTTAATAAACTCTGTAGTCTGTATTTGCTTGGTATTGACTTAAATTCCAGACAAATATCAACTATATTTAGTAAATAAACCTTTTTGAATATCTTGAGAAGAAAAAATAGTTAGAAGGTAAACTCCAAACCTCTGTTCATAAATATTTGCAAGAATCTTCAGTAAGCAGTTTAACTTAACTTAAGCCTATTCATTACTTCCTTCTTTGCACATCTGACTTTCAAATACTAATATATGTACTCAATGTGTCACCTTAGAAACATTTTTCCATAAGTAAGCTTCATTATTAACTCAACAATCTTTCTAGAAGTTGGTTGTTTTTTAGTCAAGAGCTTGAGGCATAATTGGATAATTAGAAGTATATTTTCATAATCAGGAATGTGTTATTTGGACACGGCAGATCTATTACTTTAATCTTATTAAATATATTATTAAATTAAACAGTTAATAGATGGCACGAGGCTTTTTGTCACAAAACTTCTAAATTTAATTTCAGAGTGCCTACTCTGTCATGGAAGCGCGAAATCTGCTAGATTTGTCTCCTATACTTATTCCGGAGGTTGAACCTAACTGGCTTCAGTCAGTTCTTCAACCTGAAACTTCTGAAGTTGGCTTTCAGATCTCGATACGTCGGAGTCACCGGACCCATCGTAGATCCATACTACCTAGTAGCCTCCTATTTAGTACCCAGACCCATCTCCAGAATAACATACCGATCTACTTCTAGAACAGAATAGTATACCGATCTCTGGCAATGAAAACATCCAAGCCCTCAGGTAAAAGACTAACCCTACTAGATTAGACAAGATGGTCATCCTCGGATCTCACTTAATCCAACCTTACTACCTCTGGTGGAAGAGAACCAAGATAAAAATCTCCAGAGGTACTCCTCAAGGTGGAAAACTTTCGCCCCTCTTTTTCGTTCTAGTACTAGATACTGCCCTCAAAACTTTTGAGATCAAATACAACTTCCCTATCCTTAAGTATATTAAGATTTATGCTGATGACATGGTCATTATATTCTAAGCTGATCATGATATCTCACTTATAAAACAACAACTAAGGGAACATCTTTTCTCATTCGGGCTCATCATCAACGATGCTAAATGTGCTGAAATCAACAAAGGCTAGTTCGAATTCGACCTCAGAGCTCAAACTCACTTCAAATACTTAGGAGTAGAGATCCACAAAGATCCTGTCAAAAACTTCCAATTTCTCCTTAAGTAGATTCAAGATGGACTCAAAAACACTTACATAAGGCTCTTCAAAGGCGACCAAGCCCTCTATAGTAGAGTATACTAACAATACATTTACTCTAAGTTCCAATTCAAATTCTGTCCCCTCCTCCTAACACTCAACAATGACGACTTCTTCAAAGTAATCGAAATCCTTAAAAGGAAACTAGTAAGCTTCACTATAAAGGCCGATCCAATCCTCAAAATGTTCTTTAGCAACTAACTGAGAACCTATGGCTCTTCCCCATTCCATATGGAACTGTACATAGCCCACAAGGTTGGACGAAAATACAGCATCCCTGACCCTCAAAACTATCAATTCAAAAACATTGAATAGATCTCAGTGGAAAAAATGCAGAGGATTCTTTCAGACCTCTAGACATACGCGGGAATTGGTTATCACAACCATCATATATCCAGAAAGGAATACTTCCTAAAACTTCCCCTAAAATACATCCCAAACACCCTAGCAGTGGCCTTACAAAACGGCCAAAAATTCTTTGGAAAAAATTTCAGATGCTCAGTGTGTAAAGGCATTTATACCAGACCTTGTTACAATCATCACCTACCTACTTTCCGTGATGAAGTATCTGCTACAATCCAAGAATTAATTTAACTCATGAAAGAAAGAGAGAAACTCTAAGAAGAAGAAGATTAATACCATGAGACAATGGAGACATGCCAAGAACAATTAAGATTCATTAAAAACAAACTCAAAGCTTCCGAGATTAGGATCAAAAGTCATCTTTGGTAGTCATACCAAGAATTGACAACAAAAAGGGACTCAGTCCCTTCATAATGATATGCTCAGGGGGCTTTAAGCCCTCGATGCAAGTTAATTATTATTATTATTATTATTATTATTATTATCTTATTAATTCTCACTGTTCTTATTATCCTTACTTGATTATTGTATTAATTGAATTAATTTTTAAAATTGATTTATTTAGAATATTTGTTATAAATCAGAGGAATTTTAAGAAATTTGTACATTGCTACTTTATAAATTGATATAATTAAAATTTAGAAATAAATATTGGCATTTTAATATAATAAAATTTAATAAAGAAAAAATTAGTTAACTCCAAGGTAGATTTTTATATTTTAGTAATTAATGGGAGAATTTATTATATCATAAGTTAATTAAATTGAATTTATATTTCAATTGTGTATAAAATAATGATTTCCAGATCAATTATATTTGATAAAATAATATTTTTCCCTCGAGTATTTGACCATTCTATAAATGGACTGGTAATTGAGTCGAGTCACATTTTTTAATACGATGTGGTATGTAAAGATAAGCAAGTTATGTGAACATTTCGGTAAAATGTCATCCAATCTGTCATTTATTATACATTAAAAACTTTCAGGTAGCTGGAAGAACTAGTCTTTCGAAAAAACTTTAAATAATGAGTATGGGTTCGTGATTAGGAAAGTAATATTGATAAAATAAAATTGAAATATTCTTCTACATCCCAATCATCAGAACTCTTTAAATAGTAAAATATTTCATTTACTTAGAACTTTAATAGAAACATTAATGGTGCTAGGCTAATATAGAGAAGAATATAATAAAATATCAATAAGTAAAATTAAATTTTTATTAATATGTACTATAATCCTTCTCATGGCTAATTCCAAATTTTGGAGCCTAATTAATTATATTAATTATTGGCTATTATTGCTACTACAGACTTTGTGTCTGCATCGATCTATTCTAGTCTTAGTTTAGTTAATTTATACTGGAATTAAGAATGGCTTATCAAAAAGACTTTCAAATTCCTAGCTTGTTTTCTTTCACTTCCTCAGAAGATTAAAATGGCATTGTTTTTTATTTGTCTTGTATAGTATCCATCTTTTTAATTTATAATTCTTTATATTCTTTAAATCAAACAAGCCATTAATCATTTTAATCATAATGATAATATAATTTTTATGGTTCATTTATTCAAAATAGAGTATAATTTTGATTATTTTAATGGCGCCATCACTTTGAGATGTTATAAAGTTTAGAAACATAAGCAATAATATTAATTTAAGCAAATCCAAAACCAAGACCTCTATCAATATGACTTCGGTACAGATAAATACCGACACTCCTAATGCTATTGAGGAGACACATGAATAAAAGAAGCTTGCAAAGAAGATTCCTTTCAACACAGATGAATTGATAAGATTCTTTTACAATTTTTGGGGACTTTAAAGTTTGGAACTTTAAAGAATTTATGAAGCATAGAAATTATGCTAAGATTTTCACTCAGACATCACTAAGCATTACTACAGAACCAGGTAAGGAGAGATGAAAGACTACACAGAGAGATTCATTAAAAGCATGTTTATAAATAACTTATTTTGATAAAACTTATCGAAAAACTTAGAATTCAGCTAGATAGAGAGCATATTTACCACAGAATTCTTTTGCTGCCTAGATTCAATTTGGATTACGGCCTTTTATATTTTCATCATTATGCCTTCCTTCCAGCTATTGAACTTCTAGCTAATGAGGAGCAATACAAGTATTTTACGCCCCTTGCTAAATCATTCAAAATCACAGTCTCATATGTCTAAACTGAGCTAGGACACTGATCAGATGTATAGGGCTTATAGACCACAGCCAATTGTGATTCAATCACTAAAGAATATGTATTAAATATTATAAGTGTTTTATTTTGGTATTCCATTCACCAATAATTAGTTTTGATTAAATTAAATTGAACATAAAGATTAATCTTTATATCCAATTAAACTAGGGGAAAATTATTAATACAATCATTATTCATAAACAATTGAATCAACTAAGTTTTGGCCAAGTGGTCTTGGGAAAACATCTACTCATATTGTTTTATTAGCAATATTGATTTCTAATGGAAAGAATTACGGTGTACAAGCATTTATTCTTCAAATCAGCGATATGGAAACCCACAAACCACTCAATGGAATTGTAGTTAGAGATTTATGTAATAAAATTGCATTAATTTCAAATGATGATGGATATCTTAAATTCAATCAATTCAGACAACCTATATCTTCATTATTGACAAAGTATGTTTAGCTAAATTCAATTAAAGGAATTGCAATGTTATATACTTATTAGGGAGAATTCAAACAAAAGGACAAGAATAGTATTAGATTGGCTTCAGGAGGTATGCTTAAATTAAGAGCAGGTATTGTTTCGACAAATCATTATTATATCGCAAAGATGGCAACTATTGCAACAAGATATTCTCTTATGAGAAGACAAATTGAAAGTAAGGAGGGTCCAAAAGCTCATGAAGCCCTGATTATGTCTTATAAAATGCAACAACTTAAGATTATTCTAGCCATTGCTGCTTCATGGACTATGCTATATGTGGCGAACTCTTTGCTTGGTATGTACTTTATTGAAGGCTAATGATAAAATGGCATTCTTACCTTTAGGAGATACTCACGCCTTAGTTTCAGGATTTAAGGCGGTTGGGACATGGGGCGGCGAATAATTCGGTGAGATTTTAATAACTTATATTCTAATAAAAATCCTAAAATAATCATGCGGTTTTCATGGATATTTAAAAACCTCAGGTCTTATAAGATCCCATCTTGACTTTGGAATTGGAGTTGCTAATGCGGAAGGAGACAATACTCTTATGATGCAGCAAACTTGTGCTCATCTTCTCAAAATGATTCAACATTGAAAAATTGATGCAGATTCAACATTCAATTAAATTGCAATTAAGAATTATAAAATCTAATATTTAAATAATAACTATTATTATTACTTACTAATGTGGCTGAAGAACATGGAACAACTAAGAGAACGGGAACTGTTGGAGTGACGAGAAGGATATGGCCCCCAGGAACATGCTGAAGACTCCGAACTAACTGTCAACGCAAAATAGTCAAGTGTCAACCCAAGGTGTGGTAGTGGGACTGCATACTATTGCATAAGTGTGTCGCTCAACGATAAAGTTGAAATCATCCCCAACGATCAAGGAGACTCAGACAGCAGTTGCAAGAACTAAGGATGATTACACGCAAGGTGAACAAACCAGCTACTGTAACTCAAGATGTGATCAAGAAATTATTTAGGAAAATTAGAATACACCAGTGACCAGAGAAGACTCCTGTGATACAGTAAAACTGGAGTCACCAGCGTATTTATACCTAATCAAAACTAACTAAGTTAAGGTATTTAATAGTACATTAGATAGTAATGATAATACTGATTAATATAAAAACGAGATATTTAATAAATTTGCATCTCTATTTTATTAATTCCCGCCTTTCAGCATTTATCTATCTATCTATTTAAATAATATAGCAATATACTAATACGTATTGTTCAACTTGAAGGATAACTTGATTCGCTGATTAAGAACTAGTTTTATTGTTATATTATTTGAAAATATAATTTTGTATGAATTAAAGAACAAGAATGAATTGAAGAATGTGGCCTTCAAGATTTAATCCATTATGAAAAATAAATCAGATTTCAAAACTTAAATCTAGAATGAGGAATGTTTAACCGCTCTTCTTTCTACTGGTAGATACTTCATCTATTTCTTTGCTGTTAAGAGTTTCAGTGATGTGATAAATGGCAAAAAGCTCTCTTTCACATCACAAAGTGTAAAGCAACTTTCTCCAGAATTGCAGAAAGTTGTACAAATGATGTACAGAGTGTATGCAATCTATTAATTAGTTGAAGAATTTGAATCATTCTACATTAATTTGCCTTCTCAAGACTACGTTAACTACTTAAATCACAAGAAGGTTGATGACATTAAGAAGACTTTCAAAGATGAGTTGCAAGTCTTAGGGATCAGTTCCATTGATATCATTGAGGAATGGGACTTTAAGGATGAAGAATTGCTTACTGTTCTTGGGAAAAAAGCTACAAAAGACTAAGATGAGTAGTATGCTAATCAACTTAACACAGTCAGAAAGAACCCAATTAACCAGAATCTATTCCTAAGGTTATAATGAGTTCATCAGACCAATTCTTCTTGGAAAGCTCTGAATATTCCATGAACCATTATGCTAAAAAGTATTTTTTATATTAAATTCAGATGATTACTTTTACTATATAAATTAATTGCTCATTATATAAATATGAAAATAATTAAAATTAAAGACCAAATTTATGGAAACTTGTTTAAGTGAGTAATTAATTCATAATTTAGCAAATAGTCTATAACATTTACAATGGAATAAAGTAGGAAATGGAGATTAAGATAAAATTAAGGATATAAATTAACTGAAAGCAGGAAAAAGGGATTTCATCAGAGAAACTCAAGGTAAATTTGGAGACTACTACAGAATTGGAAAAGCTTTAGGATTTGGTAATTTGTAAATTTATAATTAAGAATAATAGGATCATTTGGGGAAGTAAGGAAATGTATAAGTAAACTTACGGGAGCTGTGAGAGCAGTCAAAATTCTCAATAAAGTTAATTTATAAGAAAAAGATTCAAGAAGATTTCTCTATGATTTTGAGTTACTTAGGGAACTACATCACCCCAATATATTAAAGTCTTCGAGTATCTCAATCAGCTTGATAAAATATACATTGTGAAAGAAATGTGTTCAGGAGGAGAATTGTAAGAAGAAATGAATAAAAGAAGAGGGAGAGGATTTACAGAAGAATAGGTAGGAAGAATTATAGAGCAACTATTATCTGCAGTCAATTACTGTCGCTTGAATAATATTGTCCATAGAGACATAAAACCTGAAAATAACCTAATTAATTCTAAAAATAATGACCAAATTAAATTTATTGATTTTGGAACTGCGTAGAGATTTGCACCTGGCAAATTAATGACTTAAAATTTTGGCACTGCAAATTATATAGCTCTAGAAATACTAACAACTGCTTATGATTAACGATGCGATGTCTGGTCTATAGGTGTAATTTTCTACAATGCTTCTCTCACGAAAACTTCCCTTTAATGGTCCTGATGATAAAGAAATTATTTAGAAATTAAAAAAAGGGGAAATACATGTGAATACTATTGAATGGAAGAATAAATCTAGAGATGCTATTAACTTACTTAAAAGATTTAAACTAAAAATCCGGGGAAAGTATCTTGCACCCGTGCAGTTTCCCACCCCTACGGAAGTTTCCTGCCCCCTTTAGAAGTAATCTGCCCCAAAATTCAAATTTTTATTATTTGGCAAAAATAACATTAGAAACATGTAGATCTCAAGTTCAATTACCATGGCCATAAATTAAATAACTTTTTCTAATATGTAATTTTCAAGGTTTATATTTATTCTTTGTCTTATTATATAATAAAAACAACGCTAAACTATTTGTTTTTTATTTATAATTAGTGCTTTTCATTAAAATATGAAATCTTTATCTAAGTAGAAATGATATTATATGCAAGATAAAAAATAATTAAATCATTATTGATGTTAAATAAAGATTTTGTGAAATTTATAAATATTATATATTTTTATGTATTTATTAAATTAGAAAGTTAATAAAAAGGATGTACATTAAAATCGAGCAAAAAAACAAAAACATATTTGGTTCCTTCATTAGATTCCTCAGGAATTTCTACTCAAAGCTCGAACCCTCTTCTCTCAAATCTCTCAACAGAGTGAGAAGAGTGACTCCTTATATCCCAAATGAGATTCTCTTTACTAAAGAGACTTGGGGAAAACTCAGACGAGCGGGTTTCCTTCTACTAGCCTCCAACAAGTTTCTACACCTCTCGAGAACACTAGCCAGCCCCTCATCACTCACCCAAGCACTCATCTCCTCCAATCTCCCTGACAACATTGGACTCCTAAAACTCACTAGAATCATCTCCTGGATCCATGACATAGCGAGACAAGAACTGGTTCCCCCAAAATAACTTTCTAGTGAAGCCTCAAAAACCGGCCCTCTTAACCTAGCCTAAGGTTCACTCCCTATTTAATAAACTCAAATCTGTGGATTGATGAGAGAATTCATAAATAAATGCAGAATTATATATAAATACAAGCTCTAAGAGGAGTTAATTCACAGCTTAAGTGCTTTAGCATGCTCAAAAATTCTAAACCTCTCATACTTTTCATGAATCTCCCTTATTTTTGTCTCATTTAACTTGCCATCTTTGGTCTAAATGCTAGTAATCAAACATCTGGCGTTCCTTCCATAAATTCAGCTGCCAGTGAGTGTAATTTCATTGATACTGTAAGTTCGTTTGCAATTTTTGAGTATTTTTACGAATTGCTCGATTAGGGTTGACTTTTCAATACAGCTAGAGGGTAATTGCTGAAATACAATTATTTAGCAAAACTTTAATATTAACTTTTAATTTATTAATAAATATTAGGCAGTTATAAATTACATTAAATAAGATTTTATCAACATTAAAGAAGTTTAGTATTAAATTAAAAAAGTTTAGTTAAAAATCATTTCTATATAGTTTTAATCTCTTTCTAATAACTTAAAAACATTCTTGATTAAAACTTAAAAAGTTTTAATTCATCTTATTTAATGTAATTTATAACTGCCTAATATTTATTAATAAATTAAAAGTTAATATTAAAGTTTTGCTAAATAATTGTATTTCAGCAATTACCCTCTAGCTGTATTGAAAAGTCCACCCTAATCGAGCAATTCGTAAAAATACTCAAAAATTGCAAACGAACTTACAGTATCAATGAAATTACACTCACTGGCAGCTGAATTTATGGAAGGAACGCCAGTTGTTTGATTACTAGCATTTAGACCAAAGATGGCAAGTTAAATGAGACAAAAATAAGGGAGATTTCATGAAAAGTATGAGAGGTTTAGAATTTATGAGCATGCTAAAGCACTTAAGCTGTGAATTAACTCCTCTTAGAGCTTGTATTTATATATAATTCTGCATTTATTTATGAATTCTCTCATCAATCCACAGATTTGAGTTTACCAGGCCGATCAGACAATTAATTCTGATCAGGATTCTGAGCAGATGCTATCAGACCAGAATCCACCTGGCAAAGAGTTCAGTCACTAACTTGACATCAACTATGACAATGACCTACACTTTGCTAAGACCTTCCTCCCTGAACCTGACAGGAAGGTTCTCAAAGTCAGCAGCAAAGGGTTTTTCAAAGGACTATCTGACTTATCCTCCATAGACACCGAGGTAATATCCTATGTAGACCAATATAATATCGCGCTTTGGGAACCCATAGGTTTCATGATAATCTAAATCAAAGACTGGTAACAACTCCCCAAGGAATAAATCCTTGACACCATTAACTTGATCCAATTGCCCGCCATAAGCCAAGAAAAACCAACGAATATTCTATATTCTTAGTTTTCTCTCTACTTGGAAACTCTAGACAAGTTCTACTCTGAGCTTATAAAAACAGTCTTTTAGCCCTATCAAATCCTTAAGATCATTCAAAGCAAGAAGAAAACTCCTTTCGCCTCCTTATACAACTCCTATGTATACAAGGAACTTTATCTTTAAGCTACTTAAAAGATTGAATCTCCAGTCAATGACGATGAAGCCTTTTGGTCTGTCATTAATGCTAAAGTAATTTGGAGAATACTTGTAGCAACGCACTATAACACCACCACAGTCCTTATCCACAAAAATGAGATGGTATACCTACTTATTGCCCTTTACGCTAAGGCAAGAACATAACAACATCCATATTTTGATGGAAACTTAGCACAACTAGTTCAAAAACTAGCTGGACAAAACTTCAGAGAAATGAACTTTCTCTGGTACAGAATTATGTACCACTGCGCAATTTCGCTTAGAATTTGCTAGATCCTGTCATTTATACTAAGGCAATATGGTTTCGACTTAAAATAACAACTCAAACTAATGGAGTCGGATGACTTCTTCAACACCATAGACTACAAACTGAGAGTACTGGCACAACTGCCTACACAAACCTCCAAGACTTATCAAGACAAGGGTCAATTTCAACCTCCAGACAATTGGAGGGATATGAACTCCTTTGGAGGAATTTTAACTAAAAAGGACCTAGTCCTTTCATAATTATTTGCTCATGGGGCTTTAACCCTCGATGCGAGTTAATTTTTATTATTATTATTATATTTTTATGTATGGGGCAGGAAACTTCCGATGGGGGCAGGGAACTACCTTTTTGGGGCAGGGAACTTCCCCCCAAAGATCCCATTAAAAGATAATCATGTCTTGAATCTCTTGATCATGCCTGGTCAGGAAGTTGGGTTAAGTATTTGTTGGCACTTCTGAAGACCTCCCATAAGCATTTAACAACTTAAGAAATTTCAAAATTGTTGGAAAACTTCAGCAACCTGCCCTTGCATTTAGTACATTTTTCCTTTATAAAAACTTTTTTATGCAATAAGTCCAAGGATTCATTGTTACATAGCTACTTGGAAAATCAGACATTGATCCTTTAAGAAAGGTGTTTAATAAGTTAGACAGAAATGGAAGTGGAATGGTGACAATAGAAGAATTAATATAAATTTTCAAGAAATATCTAGGCAAGGATATTTCTGATATGGAATTATATAGAATATTGGCTCAGGAAGATGCGGATTTTTCAGGAGAAATTACTTTCTCATAGTTTTAGTAGCTTGTGTAAACCCTAAAGAGATCTTGATATAAGATAGACTACCAGCTTCTTTTAATACTTTTGATTTAGATCAAAGTGGTTTTATATCTAAGGATTAAATAATTAGTGCTTTGTGCGCTGGAAAAAATATTGATCATAAAGTTTTGGCATCAGATGGGCAATAAGTAGATGCAAATAATGGCAATGAGATTTCATTCTTAGAATTCAAGGAAATGATGAAACGCATTTTCAATATTAATACTGGAGGAAATAGAGAGTTTATAAGATAACAGCAGTAATTGAAATAGTAGGAAGAAGCCATACTTAAACAGAGAGAAGAAGAAGTTAAATATAATCATAACTACAATATACTAGATTTAAAAGTTGAATTTAAATAATTATTCTTTTTTATTATCAATTAATAAAAAGCCAACAAAATACGTTATAAGTTTAATTATTTATAGCATATGAGAAACAAACATAAGGTAAATTTTTTATAATTTGAATTACATTAATTTAATAAAATAATTAATTTTGCCATTTAATTACGTTTACAATATAAAGAAAAGGAAAAGAAGATAATCGAGACAACTCTTTGATTTTAACTTATAATCGTATATTCATTACTTTATCAAACTAATATCGTTAAAGATGCAAATATATATTATTATTTGATTAAAATCAAAAATATTTTAAAACATAATGCAGAAAACTATCTCTGGCTTGTTATTCCAGTATATCTCTAATCTCGAAAAGACTGAATTGTCTTTGTGATCTGGGACGCTAAACCTCAAGAATATTATTTTGAATGATGACACAATGTTGGACATAGTAGGATTCTGTGGCTACAATCAGAGATCGAGTTCAAAATTTATTGATAAGATTCATATTGATATACCAATTATTAATCTCCTCACGAAGCCAATGATCATGATAGCTAATTCATTCTATGCCACTCTCAATTTTCTCAAGTAAGGGTCTAATTTTTGATTTTTATATAAATTTAGTGATTAAAAAATGGACTAACTAATAAAAAGGAAGCAAGAAAAAAATAAAAAGTAAAAAGAAGCCAAACTTGAAATGATGAGAGCTCAAGGATTTCTTTAATCATCAGATTTATATAAGATTAATTTTATTGTTATTTTTTAGACTAATAGGAGACCATCTAGAATTGGATGAAAAATAAGTTAGCTAAAAACATAAAAATAGAATTAAATAAAGCCAAATTTATTCTATTTTCAGATTAAGGCTTCGACATTCAATAAGTAATTTATTTTCTCTCGAAATAACTTTATTTTTTGAATTAAATTGTGCTGAAAATAAGGAATGTAACAATTGTAATAACAAAGCATACTATTATGATCAATTTGATAAAGAATATGACAGCTGCAACTCTGTATGTTTTAAATATTATCAATAAACTTTTTTATAGCGCATCAGAATTTGGATAACTGAACTTATTAATTTACGACAACTCTCTTAAGAAGACAAATAAATTTCAAATTTTTGAGTATAAAGATTTGAAACTTTTTAGCACGAACTAATTAGATCAGATGATATAAAAGCTTTTTAAATTTCAATAAACTTTAACTAACATTATAAACCAGATAGTCTTTAAGAAACTTAGTTTACTTTGGAATTTGATGACAGAAAGGACTAAAAATAATCAGTAATTTATGATAAACATTCAAAAGTAATCTCAAGGATAGATATTTGAGACAGAAATAGATCTTAATAATCATTAAATTTTGATTTATGAGGATAAACAGTACAAAAATGTGAGATTATTGCAAAGAGATCAACAAATTAAATAAGATAAGCTTATATAATTAGGTGATATCCAAACCTTTAGATTGAAGATATATAATGTAGCTCAAATATTCAAGTAATAGCTGTAATTTGGATCAGTAGAGTTTAAGTATCACAGCATAGAGCAGGATAATTTCCAAATACTTCTCTAATTCATAACATCCGCTCTGTTCTAAATTGATATACAAAGCTTTCATGAAAAGCAAGATTACTCTTTCAAAGGGGATCAAATCATAGTAAGACTGTTTAAACTACTAGAATCTTACAAATTCATCATAGAAACCAAACAAACTTTTGAAGATATTAAACAAAGATATGAATCATATAGAAAACAATAGCTAATAGAGTCCTCTGATTTTTAATTATATATATTTTATTTGTAAAGCCAGGGTATTTCTGTGAGTACTTAGGCAAATTACAGAAAAGACTCAAGATAACAATTGATGTAACTAACTTTGAAGATGAACTGATTAATGAAGATAATTATTGATTTAAAAAAATATAGAGGAAAATATAATTTTCAAAAGAATATTAATTAATTATTTTTTGTTAAAAAACTTTAATTATTTTAAAATCAAAATAACACATTTAATATTAGATTAATTATTGCCCTAAATTTCTAGTTTTAGATTTTAGCTATCGATTTAACTTCAATAATTGTATTTTATCTTTAAAAATATAAAAGTGAGAATGTAACAATGACATAGGTGATATCAGAAATGAAGTATTATTTTTATATGATCTAAAACTTACTCAAAAATAATAATTAATTTAGAATTAATTAAAAATTTTTTATACTTAGTCTATAGCTGGAGTCAAAATTAATGCTATAAATAAATGGACTTAAAAGAGAAGAAGATACTAGCTAAAATAGATGTGTTGTGTAGTTTGGAGAAATAAGTTTCAAGATTTTAGAGTATTATGTTGTAAGGAACTTAGAGTTAAAATTTTTATTTGACGACTACTCATAGGTATTGCTTAAATATAGAGATAATACTTAAATAAGTTGATTTAATTAAGACTATTTGATAGTGATTGCTAATTGGATATCTGTCCAGATAGATTTATAACTTAATTAATAGTTTTTATTAATGCTAAATATAATACTTAAAGTGAAGAGACTTATTGAAATGTATCTAACTAGTGACATAGACTCGTTTATAAATATTTTAATTAATTTAAGTTTTTTCAAGATTCTATAGTTAATGGCTGGATAGAATTAATTAATTTAAGAAAAAAGAAAACTCTTCATTACTATGCCTTAAGATTACTGAGTAAAATTAATTGGCAAAGTAATAACTTAGAACATTCAAATAAGTCGCAATACTATCAATCTAAATATCAGCTACCAATAAGTAGATATCTTCGTCGACAATTAATTAAAAATAGATAAGTATATGATATTTCTTAAATTAAATAAAGTAATTTATATGATTAAATTGTTCGAGAACTGTAGCTCAAGAGTTTCTATTAATGATCATAAAATTAAGATGAATCTTTAAATGAAGGCTTTTATAGTTGAGAGATTTTGTTTGCATAAATTAGGATTCATTGATAAGTTAAGATAAACATAATTGAAAGAATAGACATTGACAGGTACCATGATTAATGTGAATAACTTAAGAGTAAATATCTCTATGAAACTATAAGGGAAGTTTAGAGAATAATGTATATTTATAATTCAGAAATCTTGCCTAAGTCTTATAGATATAAATTTGTGAATAAGAGTTTGAATAAATTAATATAATTTCAAAGTAAGCCAATCAAAATAATATTCAGACTAGGAATTAATTGTTGAGACTATCTTCAATTAAGTTGGCAATACTTTCAATTAAACCTCAATAAAATTACATTATCATATGTGAAACATAAATATTTGAGAAATCTGAATATTTGTCTATTATTATGATTTTGACATTTAGTAACTAATATACCAACATTACTAACAAAAATATCTTAGTGAAGACAAATTTATCTATATAAGTTTGCAAGATATAAACAAAAAAAGCTTAATTTCAGTTATTCATAAACTGTGAAAACTAAGATGTTTTATGTATATATATAAATATATACATTCAAAACCCCAAAACCCCTTAATGAGGTTTATAAGTGCTTTGATTTGTAGGGAATTTGTTAGGGGTTGGGGTTATTAATAGGTTTTAATGTGAAATTTATAGTAAATTTATTTAATTTAATCACTCAAAATGCACTTTAGGATCATGTGGGAGTGGTCTGAAGTTTATCTTACTTAACCACAACTCTATCTGCTCTAATATTATGTCTGATCTAGAGTTTGGTTTTAATATTATTGATTCTGCCATTTATTTTAATGATTGAGAGACTCTGGTTTTGTCTATAAATTACTTGATTCTTTGCTTAGCATCTTTCTCACACCTAGTAGAGTAGTAATCGTTGCGAGGCATATCGCACTCTATTATTATTGCTGCTAAAGCCCACACATCCCATTAATAATCTCCATCTCTCCAGTCTTCTCTTTCAGGATAATAGCCCGGAGTTCCCATAACACTTCCTAGCCTTGATACTTCCACCCTTAATGCTCTCTTGAAGTCAATAATTGCCACTCTTACAGGTGAGAAGTTTATCATAACATTCTCAGGCTTCAAATCTCTATGAACAAAGCCTAACTTATGTAACTCTTTTATACCTTGTAAGGTTTAGGTTGCTATCAAAGCAAGCTACTTATGATTCCTTTGATCAGTAATAAAATCTCTGAGGGTCATTTCATAGAGTGGGAGTCTGAGAGCCACATGATCCTTGGCAAGAAGAACAGCATCTAGCTTGATTAAGTAACTACACTCTTTAAACTTAGCTTAAGTGAGTACTTGATACTCATTTGTAAACTCCATCTGATATTTATCATCACTTAAGAGATAGTTGAAGGGATACACCTTGTATGCGTATTGATGATCATTGATAACTTTCTTATCAAAGGAGTCTTCTATTATAAGGTAGCTTTAAAGAGAAGTGTCTAGGTCAATTTAAGCAAGAACCGGTATTTTCTTGTATTGAATCTTGATCATAATTTTTGTTATTTCAGAGGTCAGTTGGTTGCGTGCCTTCTTAACGTACTCTAACTCTCTAGCTTATTCAGGTACTACGACCTTAGAATATTCCCTCGCTTTTCTTTTGTTTAGAAGCTTCAGCTCAACTTCATGATTCTCAACTTCTATATCTTTCTTGTGAGCTTTTAATAGATGCTTCTTTAAGTCTCTTGTATGAGAGTATTGCTTATGGCACTCAAAGCAGTCATACTTTCCATCTATTTTATCATGCTTTAAGTATACAGTGGGCTTTGCTTCTCTATGCTCCTCATGTGTCTGTACCAGCTTGATTTATGAGCAAAATCTCTCTCACATAACTCACAAAAATAGACTTCAACTTCTTCAGTTTGTATAGGAATTTCATTAATACCTTTCTCCTCCTCTCTGTCTCCCACACACTTGTTTGCCATTAATTTTCTATTATTAATTTCAATTTTAATAACAGAGACATCAAGTGATAGCTCTGGTAGTTCCTTATGAGAGTTCATCTCGCAGCTATCACACTTTTTATTGCTCCCAAAGGTAAGTCTCATTTAGTTTTATGGAAGTGCTGTTGTTTTTCTTAAAATGTTAGCGCTCATATTTAAATTTGAATTTAAAATTATAAAACTGCCTCTATAACTGAGAGCTTATATGAGAGCTTTGCAAGCCTACAAGTATCAAGGGAAGTTCTTAGAGTATTAGCGAAGATAAATGAGCACTAAGAGACGAACCAGCTCTAAAAATGGGTGAGAAAGTAACCATTTTTACTATCAATAATAAGTTGATTATAGTACGTACCGATTTAGGAGGTGCACCTAATTAAGTACGTACTGCTTTAGGAGGTATTTTGTGATTTTATGATTAAAATTAGGGTGCTCCTAATTAAGTACTAGCTTTAATTAATGCTTCTAATAAGGACTAGCATTTTAGGAGCTGCTCCTAATTAAGTACGTACCAATTTAAATTTAAAAATATGGAACTATAACAGTAGAAATTGATATCAATCTCTCAAGTTTGAAACCAGTTCTCTAAACCTTCTCCATATCCTTCTCAGAGGTTGACTCCTATAGGATGCCCATATTTAATAGTAAGTTTTACAGAAGTATATAATTGAAATCAATAAACTTAATTTTGAATATCATTTCTTAGAACTGTAAACAAGATGGAGTCAATGAATGATGCAATGAAAAGAGTGCAAGCACAAGACTTGATTCAAAGATTTAGAAGCAAGGAGGATTTGCACCGCTACCTGGTGCAGCAAGGTAATTAACTCATAGTAACTAATCTTGATTGTGTAGTTGGTTTGTTCTTGCCAACGCTGGAAGGTACTAAAATTTCATTTTTAAGAGCCATACTCTGCGAAGAGAAGAAAGCATTGAAAACTTAAGATGTAAAGTTTGCAGAGATTCCAAACTATCCAGAAATCTCAGTGACTAAGTTATATGATGATGCTATGAATTGCCCAGAGGTTTCGCAGTACCAACTAAGAAGCATTTTTTAAATAAACTGACTGAAAGAAACTATTTCTTTGGCATACTTGCAACAATTAAAAGTGATTACTTGAGAGAAATTATTCAAGAATCTCATAAATAAAAAGGTACAGTATCTCTTCAGAAGATAAGGAAAAACAAGGGATCAAGATAAGTGAGAGCTGGCTATCAGAACTACAGAAGCATCCTTATATTTAAAGTAAGATTTGTAGCTTAACTCTTTAGAA
>ARYC01008981.1:0-19717 GCA_000711775.1 Oxytricha trifallax | reverse complement strand
ACTTGATTTAACTCCAGTAGAATTCAATTCCATTAAATTAAGGACTGTAAGATACATTGTATACAGGAGTAATGTTTAACTCTTCATAAGCTTTCTTAGACTCCTTAGTCTTAGGAACTGAGAGGTTGTCAACAAACAGGATGATCACTTAATCGTTGTATTTATCTCTAAGCTTATGTAGGAACTCTATGTACTACTCTCGCTTAATAGAGCGAGGATGAATAACATAACTTTCTAAGCCAGAGTCTTCACTAATACCTGCTAAATTTGCATGGGTTACAACCTTTACTTTCTAATCGTAGACTTCTATATTATCATACTTCTTATACCAAGACTTATTAATAAAGGTGTTGAAGGTAAACACTGCTTCATCAGCGTGTATGAACTTGATGTTGTTAGTAATAGCTCTCTGTATTTAATCATATATATAGTTTAAATTTTTACTATAAAATGGCACTGTAAAATCAATCACTCTGTTGAAAGTCTTGAAAGTAATACCATTTCTAATATAAATATTTGCTATAGTCTAAGGAGAGATACGCATGTCAGGAAACCTGCGATGAAACATCACAGCTCGCTAGTCTAGTGGAAAGTGTGCCCAATACTTTAAAGTCTACGAGTCGCAGAGGTAGTCAATATGATGCTGTGAGAACTTTTATTTTCTTGCAGGATGCTTTCAAGTGCCTGAGTATATTGCTAAACAGCCAACAAGCAATGATACCTAACTGTTGAGGCACTCTTGCGCAGGAGCTTTGCTATAGCTGCATAATTCATTACTGGTTTGACTTAGTCTATATTAATACTTGTACCATACCTAAGCTTAAGCAGTAAAATCTAAATATTACTCATCATAAATAGACCCTAAATTTCGGTAATTTCTATTTCTCATTTTGCAAATTGGCCTAATTTCTCTACTAACCCCAAAACCCTAACTATACCCTACAAATCAAAGCACTTATAAACCTCACTAAGGGGTTTTGGGGTTTTAACTGCCATGATACTAGTTTTGAAGAGGAGCTTTCAAAACATAGCTCAATCAATTAACAGCTTTAGTGGATACTTATGAAAGTTGCTATGGAAACTTGATGGCAAGACCAAGATTTTTGGGGCTGTTATAAAAACTTTATTTTTTGAAGGTTTTTTAACTATTATATTATCCATCTTAAATCATTAATATATTGAGATCATGTCAAAATCGAGGTAATTGAGCACTTTTGAAGATTTTTAAAATTATTGAGAAATTCCACTTTTTATATTGAGCTCACCAAATCGAGGTTAATCTTCTCTTATCCATGCTGAGCCTTGGGAATCTTATTCAGGTGTTGAAAGCTGCAGATTATAGTTTTTGAGCTCATCTAACAAACCTGACACCTGACGACCTCACTAAATGAGTACTTTTAGAGGAACGAGGGCAAACACTTAAGAGGACAGTTCTTCATTTTTTTTTTACATTTTCAAATTTACTGTATTAGTTATTTTATACAAGTTTGTATGTATTAATGTTTCTATAATTTTTTTCAAAATTCTTCTGTGTAGTATTTTTTCTAAATTATTTTATTATTCTTTTTTTTATTTTATTTATTAAATTCCATTCGTAGTTAATTTAATCCATATTTATTGATAATTATTTTATAATCTTATATTATTAGACGTTATTTTTTTTCCCTGTTTCATATCTTTGTCATATAACTTTTTTTTCTTTTATTTATTTGCTCTAATCTGTTATTACGGTAAAATCTTTACATTTAAATGTCATATAATTAAATTTGAAATTATTATTTTATTTTTTTTATCTTTTTATATTTATACCTTAATATATTTCTCCTAAAGACTTTTAACATTTTTTATTTAAATATATAAAAACATTTATAGTCTATTTTTATATGTTTTGGCATAGGACATTTTAACTCTTCCAAACACGAATTTAAAGTAAATATATTCTTATCTTCTTAGAAAGCAAAGATATATTCAATTTTAGTTATGTTTTAGGCTTTTATTAACGAGTTAATACGTTTGTTATAGATTTTGATGTCTTCCATGTGATAAGTAAATTATGATTAAAATATATCAGAAAACTTTGAATTATACAAATCTATTATATTTAGGCTACTGAGATATATCTTGTTATGATAAATTAATTT
This sequence comes from Oxytricha trifallax, assembly GCA_000711775.1. Taxonomy (NCBI): domain Eukaryota; phylum Ciliophora; class Spirotrichea; order Sporadotrichida; family Oxytrichidae; genus Oxytricha; species Oxytricha trifallax. The sequence continues at coordinate 17,576 of ARYC01008981.1, read as the reverse complement.
TTATATCCATTTCTCATGATATTTTATAGATATCGTATAGTTATTACTATATATATCTAGTATTTTTCACTTCTTTTTAATGAATGGGTTATTACTCTGAATGTTAATTAATTAATTTCTTATAACAATAAAAGTAATGTATTTTATAAAAGTCTGAAATAATTTCTAAATAATTAAAATTAATGATTTTTGTCTAAATAAGTATTTGAAGATAATATCTATTATCTTTATATAAATTTTGGTAAATAAAATTTATTCTTGATAAATATTTAGTTATCATATAAATGAGTCAAGCCCTTTTCATCTTAGCTCTTGTTCGTTTAAGTCTGATTTCAATACATCTATGAGTGGTTAGTTGAACTAATAGCATTCATATAATTAGTTGTCATGGATTGTCTTTGACCTCTGTGTCTTCTCTTTTGTTGAGGTTGCTAGGTGTTTTAATAGGTTCATTAGCATACCATGCTGATCCACTTCCACTAGGTTAAAGATAATGCCGAATATGTCAGATAAATTCTCTATTACTGTGGCTTTGAATTTACCGTTGGATTATACAAGGATTTAAACAACATACATGATAAATTTATAGGCATTTGGGTCATCATTGATAATTCCCATTCCTGGTAGGACATATCTTCTTTGTAAAGGAGTGTTAGTTGTTAGTTAGAACCATTTGTCTGGGGGGTTCTTTTTCTAGGTCACCATTCTTTACTACTAAAAGTAGTTAAGTATGGTCTAATCTGCTCCAGCAGATAAGACTCTTATATATTCTAGGCATCTTAAGAGTTTCTAATGTTTAAATCCTGGCGAATACTTCCCAATCTTGTTTTTGTTCAAAGTATAGGTCTCTATTGATGTTATTTGGTTGAGTTTGTTGTAACATCTTAGCCATATTGTTTATTTCTAGTTCATTCCAGTGCTCTTCATTGAAGAGAGCTTTTATCTATTTTTCTTCCATATATATATAATTTTCAATATTTAACACTTTATTAAAGTTTATTAATATATTAAATACCAAAGAGTCATCAGTTTAAGTTAGTGTGTATCTAATTAGATTTTTAGGTTACTCTATTTACTCACTTTAGTTTATAGGGATAATAAGCAACTTTTCTTTCATGGAGACTTTCTATTCCTCATATTCATCTTCAATATCAACTTCTTAGGTATGTAGTAATATTGATGTTTGTGAGGAATATTTCATTTTTTTATAGTTAGATTTAGAATTATCTGATCAATTCTTATATATTAATGTAGTTTTATAATTCCCGCTTGGAAATCGTTATTTTGTGCTAACCTTGTGTGGCATTGTGGAATATTTATTATGTGTTAAAGATTTTTCTTATTGGGGAAAGTGAGAACTAGTGCAGTGGGGATTGATTGTATTACCGTCAATTGTAGTTCTTAATTAAAGAAGAAGCACTTAATTCAATTGATGAATTACATGTCAAGGAGATCTTCGATTGAGTAGTCTCAATATGAGGTTAGTATTTATTATTAGTGAGTAAGGTGTTTGTTCAGTTCTTGTTTAATTCTTATTATATTTTAGAGTAGACTGTTGAAGAAGTTTAGAATAATAATTTTATGACCTCTGGAGGTTTTGTTGAACCCATTAGAGAAAGTTTAATTTAACGCTTGTATTACTTATTTTACGGTATTCCCACTTATAAATTTAATTTAGTTAAGAGATTCGATGTGGTCAGAGTTTGCTTAAATTACCCGATGAGGAAGTACATCATTTTATGATTTATCGTTACTATTTCATTTAAGTTTATAAGTAATTTAATACTATAAAAAAATATAATAATAATAGCTTGTTTATTATTTAAATTGCCAATATTTTCAATTTGAAAATATTATTATTATTTAAATATATATATATATATATTTATATATATATATATACAGATATATTATGATGCAACACTTAGAATATCTGACATGATAAAATAATGCAGGAGTACCTAATTAAGGGAAGAATGAGAACTCTCAGAAAAAACTCTGACAAATCAATACAAAGTAGTTTTATCAATAAGTTTGCAAAGTTAAGCTAGAGTAAAAGCTGCTACTAAATATTTTTTCTTGAATGAGTATTAAATGGAAGTATAAATGGTATTAGCAACAATTATTACAACTCAAAAAACGTTATTTAAGAAGGTAATATAAGAAAGGAGAAGTGTCTTAACAATTATAACCTTAAAGTCTTTACATTTCTTGTTCAATGACTCTATCTTATTCATTGATGAAAGCTCTACCAATGAAAAGTCATGCAACTAATAAAGAAAGGTGTTAATTTTGAGAATATAAAAAGATGGCATTCTGATGTATAAAAATTTAAAAGAATAGAAGATATCTATAAGAAGCAATAAGTAAAATACTTGAGACTGAACATATGCTTCAACTCAATCAACTACTGAAGCAATGCTAAAAACAAAGCAAATAACTATCTACTGAAAAACATGTAGAAAGAAATGAACTTGGTAACGGTAGATTTACATAGCCTAAACAGATCAAAGAACCGAACAAAGTAAGTGACACATTAATTGTAGTGTAGTTTAAGTCTCTAATAATTTGTAAATACACTTCTCAAGCAGCAAAAAAATATATAAATATTTAGTAAATTGAGAAAATGTTAGCAGAGCTATAAAGTATAGCATATAAGACTACCAGTTATATTCAAAATAAAGTACTTAGTAATATAACTAAACTGAAGCATTTTAGAAATATGATAAAACCAAAATAATAGCAAATCGATGTAAAAGAAGTCCCTGAAAAGGAACAATAATCTATTTTAATCTAAGAATAAAATGGATTCTAAGATGAATATCAGCTTAATAAGGATAATCGTAGCTTTTAGTATTTATAATTAATGTTATTTCCATAAAATCTACATTAATGCAATATATTATCTGAAATAATAAGAGTTCTACGGTTGACCCAAATAGTTTTTCACAGCAAATAAAGTAAAACATGCCAAAAGATATGTTAAGTTTAACTTAAATTAAGGTTTTTACAAAATATGATTTAGTTAAATTAGATAATTAGAGCTTTGGAGGTGCTTGAATATTACTTACCAATGAACTGATTGCTATTAGAATGTCTGAGAAAATAATAACACGAACAAAGAATCTGACGGAGAAATGCTAATACAAAATCAGCACGATTAAATAATAGGATAATGATATTGATAAGTAATGATATCCAAGAATTATGATCAGCTAATAAATTAATATCAAAAATAAAAAGCAGTCACCAGATGGAAAGGTTTTAATAAACATGAATGAAATCTAATGACTTAAAGTAAAATATTCTTAATATAAAGTTATAAAATAAGTGAAAAAGCATAGGTTTGTTAGTAAAAGTCAATGCAAAATATTTCTAATTTATTGAAAGTTTACTAGATATTCAGACTTATAGATTCAACGCATTTAGCTGAATTTAATCATGGGAACATCTCAATTCAGTTTGTTCGAGGATGTATTATTAATAAAAAATGTTCTTAATTACTTAGACTGTTTTATTTAATAAACCTTTATTTATATAAATATATATATAGACTAATATTCAAATTTACGCAGTTAATTTATTTTAATATTTATCATTAATGACATTTAGTTCTTGAGAAATTTGATCAAGTTAATTATATTTAATTTTATATTAAAAGATTAAAATTATTTAACAATATACATAATAATTATTTAATGATTTATTAAATAAAGCATTCACAGTCCTAAGCACATCTTATAATTTTTAATTTGTGTTCTTAACCCAATTAAAGTTAGATATACTCTTGAATTAACTTAGAGTATATGATCTGAAAAACTGATGAGCTTAAAGAGAAAGATGAAGATTGGAAAATCTAACCCATCAAGAAGATTAGTGAAGTATAAAAACAGAGGAGCTAAGCAGTAAAACATGATGATATGTTTATTCGTTCATACAAACATTCAGATAAAGCTGAAGAATCTAATTTATCTAGTTGAAGGAAAATTGCTAAAAATTTGATAAGATTATCTACTCTTTGAAAAGGGAGGAGCCTTAAGAAATTTAGTTGATAGTAGTTGTGCTTATTGCTTAAATTCCAGAAATAAAATGGAGAAAGCGCTGATGAATATACTTGGGTGGGTAACATGCGACAAGGAGATGAGTAGAGAGACACCATAGTCGAAGAAACAAATACAATATTAGGAAGAAACCAACCAAAAGTGAAGATATAGCAATATAATACTTAAGACTCGCATATTATTAGGTATAATAGAAACTTACATGAAGCAAATTGAAGAATTGCATTTCAGCTTAATGACAGTAAACTACTTAATTTTACTGCCACTCAATTTTTCATAGATAAAGAAGACAATAAAGACTTTGAACTAGAGTATGAGTAATAGCTTATGATGGAGGTAACTGTTAGGAATTGAAGGAATCTTAATTACAGTTAGTTGAATAGAACTTAAAAGAAATGAAAGTATTGGATGATTCTTAAGATTGAGAAATCAGAGAGAGAAGTTGAGGTTTATAACTCAAGGAAAGTGTTGAAATCAAGTAATACTGCAAAAGAATATGAGAAAATTAGCAGCTAATAGAAACTAATAAGAAAAATATAATTATGATCCTAGAAAACTGCGGCGTTATATATGGCTCTCCTAATTACCAATTGAACTGTCAAGTAAACCGTTGTTCCAATGGTTTAAAAAAGATTGGATTTAGATTTAGGACACTGATTAAAAAAAGTTTAATGAAATGAAATTAGAAGTTCAAATTTCCAATGAAAGAAGTATAAATGATTAGTGAATAATAACAACAAAGTGAATCAATGTGCCTAAGTGTGAATGAAGAAATGAGATCTCATATCAACATTAAAGTGATACATATAGAAACTTTAAGTAAATTTGTTTTGAAAAAGATTAATCTAAAATGTGTAGGAAAAAATAATGAAGAAGTAGGTAAAAGATATCATAGAACTTTAGAATGAATTGTCAGAGATTAAAGGATGCCTTATTGTTTATAAGGCATTATATATGCAAAATAAGTAGCCATTAAAAACCATAAAATGAGGAAGATGCCAAAGTAAAGATATGCCTTAATTCTGAGGAGAAGAGAAGTATAAGAAAGAAGCAGAATTGATTAATATTATTAAGCAATGAAGTATAAATAGAAATAGTAAAAAAGGATATGGAGAAGTAAGAAGTGTGGTATCACTGTATGGTTTTTTAGCATCACTAAAAAGTAAACATAGGAACTGTCCTTATATTTTAAATATTATTTTATTTATATTATTTTGTGCTTTACTTATAGTATTTTACTTCAATTACTACTGTAAAATAAAAAGTTCTATATAATATAAACATATTTTTGTTAATTTTGTTGACTATAATAATTAGTTGATTTAATAATTATGTTTTATATTTCTAAGAATTCTTTATTTGATCTTACTAATGTTTTACACTATTTCACTATGAAATGACATCCAATTAAAAATATTAAAGTACAATCAAATCTTTTACCAGATTGATGATGGCATGTTGGGATAAGTAAATTAATTTAAGTGAATTTTTCAATTTAAATTTAAGAGCTAACCTGCATATACAAGTATATTTCTCTCCTTTGGTATTTTATTAATTGATTGTATGTTTTGATGTAAAATTTTCTGTTGCTATTATTAAGTTCCTTTTTATAAATATTATTATCAAATTACCCCTAAAGAATTAGTAAGTAAACACTTTATATTTAGTTTTATCGTTGCAAATGCTGTATCAAAATAATTGTGATGATAAAGTGATTTACAATAATTTTATAATAAAATCAATCCTATAAAGTTTTAACAGATCTCTTGTCATTTATTTAGATAATAATTTTATTAAATGAGTTTTTCATTTTATTAATATTTCCAATTTAAATTTGAATGAGTAGACCTGGTAGCATGAATCTTACTGAATTTTATCTCTAGTATATCTATTAGTTGCAGACATTTTTGTTTATTAAAATTGTTAAATATTTAAAGATAAAATAATGTGCCTATTATTTAATAAAATTCATTTAGTTATTAAATTTATAATTAATATCTATATTTATTTATCTAATAATTAGGTATGAAAACTTATAGAAAGAAATAAAATCATTAGAGCTTTATTAAACAAGTTTAAGACAATAACTTAATCATCCTGCAATTTTTTATTGCAATAGTAGTTCATTTTTTAGGTAGCCGGTAGTAGCCGTTTATCTAGATTCACCATGAGTAAAGCTACTTTCTTTTTACGTAACTCACCTCTCACAGTTATATCTTCAGAAGATATTCAAGATAGTGAGCTTTGCTTTAGGCACAGATGCATTCAACAAAGATCAACTAATAGAATGTTAAATCTAACATAACCAAAAGGATCCTTTTAAATTATAGTTGGTTTCCATTATATTATTATAATTAAAGTAAATACCCACTCTTCAGCCGAGCAAGATTTACAAGGCAATGGAGACTTAAACCTATTGGTATGATCTGACTGGCATACCAAATGTCACTGAGGTAATTCTAATCAAATACTCAGCTGATTGATTGCATTGAATAGAATAACAAGTAAGCTAGCTGGAAGTCAATATCATAGAGACAGCACGTAACACCTACAATATATTAAAATATAACTTAGTTTCAAACTCAAATAGAATTAAAGTTTTATAAATATTTATTATAATCATTTTGTTAATATAGCAATGTACCGATACTTGGCGATATTTAATAAATAGGTCTAGCCAGTCTTATATTTACTTAAAGTCTACTTACTGAGACCAAGTTTTCTATTACAAGAGTAAGGTTAAAGCTGTTAAAAGCTCTTATTGATTCAGAGTAGTAAGCTGCTAAATAAAATTATTCATGTAGATTCCAGAGAAATATTTAGAAAAACAGTAGAAAAAGATGCCTGAGAGATTTAGTGGAGTCATTTACAATTTCAAGTCAATGATTAAATAATATAGAATATTGGTTGCATATATATTATATTAAATAAATTATAAAATACAATAAACAAGTTCTACAAATATATATTTAATTGCTATAATTATATTTAATTGAATATGCTTTAATTGAGTTATCAGCAGTCTTAAAATTAGGAATATAAATAATCAATCGTTTAAACATTTAGTAGTCATTTATAATAGTCTTATAAAGATATGATGATTGGCTAAATTGATGATTATCAAGAATAAGATGAGGTAATCATATATGAGAGTTAATAAATTTATATAATATAATATTTATTAAAATTAGTTTAGTATGAGCTAAGTCAAACATAAAAGAATGTAATTATTAGGATGAATGAAAATTTTACTTAAAAATGATAGATTGAGTTATTATATGTCGAAGGATTACTATAAAAAAAACAAACCCCGAATACAACTAAAATAATATTTAGCTTTACTTGCAGTTCATGCTTTAATTTATAATTGACTTTGTTGATTAACTTTAACTTCATCTTATACATTGTTTGCTTATAAAGTTCTGATAAGTTTGTTCATCAATCGAATGCGTGCTTAAGTCCTCTATCTTGATGGTTCTTCTACCAAGTTTAATTTATAATGGCACTGAGTGGTTGAAACCCCCATCTTTATCGTCTACGTATTGTTAATCCTAGCATCTATCTCTTTGAGGTCTACCCCCATGACATCAGCCATCTTTGTGTTATTCTCTGAAGCTATCTCTTCCACGTCTGCATCCTTCGCAGCCAGCCCTGCATCAGCTCTTGTAGTCGCTATCGTCGTAGTCTCTTCTCTCGCACTTCTCTGGCTCTCCATCCTCAATAACACGGCTGGTCTCCACATTGGGCATCCAGTCATTTTTGTTTAACAAGTATTGTAGGGGAAGTAAAAAAAACGTGAGTATCTTCGACATGAGGGCGGCTAGGGGCACCCCACGATTTTCCACTTTGGGATCTATGGATGTGAAATGCCGACTCAGACATCTATGCAGGGGACCGAGATAAGTAGATATCCATTTTTGGAGGGACTACCCTATTGCATTGAGCGAGCGCCCTGAGACCCAATCAATGTGATTAATATTAATTCTTTAATTTATTAATTAATATAAATATAGCACTTCTACTCTAATGTCTGTCATCTATACTCTAGTAATTCAAATTAAAGATGATGAGTATATCACTCAGCTGAGGTATGTATTTTAAGGCTTAAAGTCTCAGCAAAGTTATTTTTTATATTGTTATGGTATAACAGACATAATATAGTTCTCCAATTTCATATCACACTATATTTAGAAAAGACTTATGGTATGATATCCAAGTGAACCATCTAAGAAAAGCAATAAAAAGATGTTTAATTTTAGAGAAAAAGAAATACTTGCTAATTCAGCTGACACTATTGATTGACAGAAGATAGTAGGCCCTATTATTTATGACATTTCTAATGAGATACTCTAAAAGTAGTATAATGTGTTCATTCAAAATCAGAAGTTAATAATTATCATACAAACTATTAAAAGAGATGCATTGAAAAATATCAGACTTCTAGAATTTTAAAAACATATTGCGATAGAAACTACTCTTATAAACATTTTGCGGAGGCCTAATTTCCACTTAGGAGGTAAGTAAGTTAAATATATAGGGAAATTATATATTTTCATAACATTTTCTACTTTTCTTTCAAGGAATTTCGTCATCCATTAGATCAATTATATATAAATAAGAAATAAATTAATCAGAATTTATACTATGTATTCGTTATACACTGTAATCTGCATTTAATTACAAAGGAGGCAATAGTATACTGATTAATATTAAAATTATATTATTTAGATGAATTTCAATAAGAAATTCATGAATCAACTCAGGAAGCAATCATAATCATCAGAAAATTGTAAAGTATATTAATTAATTAATTTATAAACTTTATAGTTTAGATTTATCAAGAAAATCAACGAAGTATCACAGCTAATAAATTCAGGGTAATTGTACACAAGCTCATGTAGTCAGAATCAAATCAGAAACTATCTAATTTAGAAAGTGAGATTTAAGCATTTTATGTATTTTAGGCCTCATTTATTCCAAAGAGATGCGCTAATTATTGTGTTACTCGTGTTAAGCTTTTTGGCAAAGGTGCTTGATAAACTTCATGCCCGTAATATTATGATTTTTTCCAATAAACAGTCTCAAGTAAGGTTATCTGCCGCATCTTCTCTTGCCACATGCAAAAGAAAAAACAAATTATAACACTCATGAACAATAAAAGAAAATTAGGATGATGGGTTATTCACTAAAATGAAACTTTTCTTATAATTGTGTTCAACAAATGAATTAAAGCAGCCATATTGGCTGTAATAGTCGTGCATCATAATAAACCTGATATAACCTTGGACTATACTCAGATGATAATCCAAGATAGCATAAACCTTAGAATGATGAGAAGAGAAAAACCTTTGTTAAAGGGAATGATCATAGTTAGTAACAACTAGATGTATATAAATATTATGTCAATCAGAAAGTATTTAAGTTGTTGTTTAAAGTGTGATTATATATATTATTTAAAAAATTAATCACATTAATTACTTGTCAGTTGGAACGATGATGATGATCTCCCAGACAATAAACTGGCAGATCCCTCCAGGCTTCTCTTCTACCTCTAGAGACCAGTAATCTTCCTCATGTGTACGGTTGGATGCCCTTGGTGGATTCCCTTTCAGTTTAGAGGAATTCGATAGCATGATTAAAGCTAGCCGTTAGGCTCGCCAAAGAAATTTCAATCAGACATCATCTTACTAGCGGTTCAGTAAATTCGTTGAAGTGCACCACTAAGGGTGAGTGACCATTCTTGATGAACTCCAATTTTGAGGACGTGAACAGGTGTCTTTTAATCGAGGATAGATGTCGATGGTTGTTGACGATCAATATATTCAGTTGTAGTTAAAAAGTCTAAAGTTTTTGACTGCATGTTTGAGTGTTTTATTAGTATATATTAAGCATTTTAATTAGAATTTTATATGTAACTAAATTTCAAAATTTAGTAACACACACTTTAAATATAGTATAATTAAGGATTCAAACCTACATATAATATACTTAAATCTAGATAGAATTAGCAAATTAATTTAAGGAATTCTTAGTACTCTAAGAACGATGTTCTAAATTAAAATTAGTTGTTGATAAATTATTATATATAAACTATTAGGATGCTTAACAATGTTCTTTTGTAAACATATAAATCTTAATAGAATTGTCAAAATTTTACATATCATTGACTCTTTAATCAAATATCATAAGTTTTGTGTGCAACTAAATTTGGAAATTTGATTACATATACAGATTAAATTAAAATATTAAATATATATTAAAATAGCTTAAATATTAACATGGAGTGTAACTAGATTTTATAAAATTTATTGAATATATAGAATGTACTAGATAGAACCCCACCTCTTGCCTTGGGCTCTTCTAATGTAGTGAGTGATTTGTATTAGATTTTATCCTTAATCTTTATGCTTCAAATTTGCTTCGCACCTTTCTTGCTGTGCGTCCTAAACGCTAATGTCAGGTTTCTCCTGGCCAGATGACACTCCACGGTTTGTTGGATGTTGTCCAGATGGCAGTAGATGGTGTGGGGATCATATAGGGTCGCCAGATAGCTTAAGATGCTCTTCGTATTTGGTCTTAATGTCTGATGTTCTCCAGCAAGCATTTTACCTTGGGGGCCAGCACCAACCAGCTCATCGTTGACTCATGCTAATGGTCATTATCCAACCATGGGGGAAGCACGGAGGGCAACTGCTTTATCGACGGATAGGCTGGGTATTAATAGTGAACATCTATTGAGTATGACTCGAGAGGGAACTTGCATTAATTGTATCAAGAGATGCAGTTAGGAATAAATTTTAGGTTTGATTAAATATATTAAAATTCTTAAATACTTTTCTCAAATTTTTGGTAGCTTTCTGTTTTGTGAAGAGCCCTTATATATATAGGTACTTAGTTGATTAAATTAAAAGCTACCAAATTCACTATAATAAATTATCTGATTTATTCAAATTCCAGATTTAACTTTTTTCAACTTCCTATTCAAATTCAAATTATTCTTTTATGTAATTATAATTACCTATTCTTGTATATTTTCGGTAATATTCAATAATAATTAATACTAATAGCTTTCATTTGTAAATTATTAAAATACTTTACTTTATTATCTGAATATTTACTTATTTATACCAAGTTAAAACACTGACATCATCTACACCAATATTAAACAAACACCATGGATATAATTTGAAATTGCTAAAAAATAGCAATTAAGGAAGATTCACTTCTTATAAGAGAATCTCAAGTTTTATAAAATGATATAATGAAAGCATCTGATAATATTCCCAGAGTAATAGAGACTTATCATTCATCAAGTTGTGGGGATATTTGTAATGAAACGGGAATAGCTAGCTCTAGAAATACTCCGAATTAATTTTCCTTGTTAACAATGTCCTCAATATTTTGAATATTGTATTAATTATGCTGGCCTATCAAATTTAAATTGATCTAAATAACCTCGGGGATAGAATTACAATAATACCATTCATAGAATAAAACACACTTTAGGGATAAGCGGTGCATAAAACCATCATCAACGAAGAAGAAGAAGATAATGCAGAATGGATTAAAGAAGATAAAGAAGTATTTTACTATTAATAAAATAAAGGAATGCTCTTGTTTGAATTTATAAAGCTTATCAAAGTCTAATAATATAACTTCCAATCGTGTAATTGTAATTTAATCAAAATGATAATTCCCTTAACACTAATTATACACTAATTAATTATAGAGATTTAGATGAGAGTAAATTATCATATTATTATACTTATTGATTTTATAATTTCTACTCATTAGATGAATTTTTATTCGAAATAACACTATTCATTTATAATAATAATAAAGACAGACTTACTACTTTTGTCTTAATAGCCTATATAAAAATGCAATTTACTAGAATTGGTGATGTGTCAACGGTGGTTTTTAATTATTACTTTACCTGTAATCAACACTTAAACAATTCATTAAAATTTCTTCAAGATTTTACTATTACAAATAAAAGAACTATTTTAAATTTATTTTCGAGATAATATCGAAATATAAATGTAAAACATCGACATTTAGTTGGAAAAAAGATTTAATCATTTAACTTATATTAATAATTCAGTTTTCTTAATATTTATATTGAACTTCCCATATAATTTTCATGATTACAATAAGTATATAATGATATGAGTACGCTAAATTTAAAATAAGAATATACCATTCAAAAATATGATAAAAAGATTAATTATAAATGTTAATATTATATAAGATAGCAAATTAATTTGAAATACTTAGATTTTACATGCTAATTAAAGTAGTATATTATAAAATGTTTTTATGAAACAAGATATTATGCTAATCTTAAACATTATTTTATATTTAGATTATTGGTATATATAAATGGTTAGTAACATTGTAAAATTTTTAATAAGAGTAAGATGAGAATAATGTGAATTAATATAGAATATTTGAAAACATATAAAATGTCGAATTTTTAACTTATAAAATTAAAAATTATAAAAGAAAATATATTTATTTTTGTTTATTTTTTAATGTTATATTAATTGTGTAAACAATGACTATGACTACAAAGATGATGGAGATAATGAAATTAAACGAAATGGAAAAATAACAAGCTAATAATGACACCAATATTGAAACTTGCTTGGCCTAACTTAACGCTAACGAGTATAAAAAATATTAAAATTAGTTCCAGTAGCTGAATTGCATGTCTTGATGATAAAAGGAAATTAAAGGCAATATATATCTATTAAAAAATATCATATTTAATATTAAAGAAATAGATTTGAATTTGGAAAATTTATTATAAATATATTTAATTGATAAAGAATCGTGATAATTAAAGTTATCCTATTTAAAAGTTCGTAGGCTTGTTTGATAAAGAAATCAAAAAAAGGTGTGCTTAAATATTGGCGGTACTATTTTTTCGCATCCCTGGATAGAGATAACTCGACTTAAATTAAACATCTATAAATTCAGTAAATTATACCCTTTCATTAAAGTCGAGATATCTCGCTACAGACATACGGAAAAACAGAACCACTAATATAGAAGCCAAGCTAATTTTGAATTCTCTATTAAACAAGCCTAAGATCGTTTGAATTAGACAACTTTAAATATCAAGATTTTAAATAAATTAAATATATTTATAATCAATTATGCAAATTAAAATGTTTTTCTTTAATATTAACAATAAATACCCAAAATTTATTAAAAACATAATAAAAATAGCATTATATTACCTTAAGTAGAAAATATTTTTATAATAATAATTATTCATAAAACATTGATTATAAAAAATATAAAGTAAAAATCAACTATATATATTAATTTTAACAATATTGTCGGAATTTATAAATATCTAATTTTTATCATTTTTTGAGTTTATCCGCATTTTTGCAGTTTTTGACAAGGTTTTCGGGGCAAATCTTGTAAAATTTATTCTGAGTATTTAAAGTTCGAGGAACAACAGTCGACATCTTACAGAGACCACGGTGACCACGTGACCATCACTTGAAAATGCATGATTTCACTGGTTAATGTCGTCGAATGACGTAAATAGTAGCAGTGACCACGACCACCCCTCAACTCACCAGATACGTGGTCACGTGGTCACTGCTATCGTGGTCCTCGTGACCATGACAAGGACCATGGTGACCATTATTATGACCACGGTGACAATCACTTCTATTTCTAAACTAGAATCATGCTTATCATTCTTAAAATCAATTGGATATAAAAGGACAGAAATATTAACATGGGTAAAACTAAATGAAGATAAAACTCTACACTAAGACATCGGATTCGATCTAAGACATGTTACTGTTTTCTGGTGGGTCTTTTTCGGTACCACTTAATTTTTTAAATCTTAAGTCGGTATCATTTGAAAAACAATTTTTACCACAAAATCCTAAGTCGGTACCACTTAAAAATATTTTATTTTCATTTAAAAGAATAAATATTTATTTTAAAATTAGATTAATTTTTATATTATGAAATCTTTTTTACTTAATTATTAAAAAAATTTTAATGTAACGAAAAAAAAACATCAAGATTATGTAAATACCGCTGATCAAATTATTAATGTATTACAATTTATAAAGGATATCAAAAATGTAATATGAAGCACTTTAAGATATTGTGATTCTTGAAAGATAATTGAAATGCAGTGAATGTTGATTGGAATTGAAACTAACATCAAGAAACGATACGCCTGATAAACTTTTATACCAATGCTAAAGATCTTGCAGGAGAAAAAAAAATTAATTCAGTAAATAATTATATTTGACAAGCATTAACAGCCAATTTCAACTTGGTATTTATTAATTTTTCATAACTTTGCAATCGGATATAGTTCATCTCTTACTAAGCATAATTTAAAAATGCTTAACTACAAATTAAATCAAAAGTTAATAAAAAATATTTTCTAAAATGTAAGAAATTAAATAGCAAAATATATGGAAATTTTTCACATTAAAAATGAAGAATAAATACTTAATGGAGATATTGAAGTTGACGAAATTGTATATAATCAAGGAAAATTTTTATATGAAGAAGGCTAAATTTAACAAGAAATAAATAGTAGTAGAGTTAACAAATAAATCTGGGTATTTGGTTTGATAGAAAGGCAATCAAAAAAAACTAAAGTTTTCTTAGTTTAGAATAGAACGAGAGAGACATTCAAAAAAGCAAAACCCTTTCAGTAGTTTAATTGAGTTTTTGATTGATAAAAGTAGACAATTAGTGCATACTTTATGATGGTTTTAATAGGATTTATGTAGGGGTTTAATGTTTAAATATTAGTAATTTAAGTGAGTATATGCGAGGTTTGGGGTCAGTTTATGACAGTGAGTATATAGATTTATTGTTTAAGTTGCGTTATGGATGTGATGAATATAGTGAATAACTCTATCCTGTTCTGAATTATACATCTATTGCAAGACTTCTCCATAAATCTCCTGCAACTGTGAGGTCTCATTGTCTATTTGCATTGAATTTAAAGAGACAGTAGCTTAATTCTAAGCCTAAAAGACCTCTAAAATTTTAGCAGCATCATATCGATTATCTAATTAATGATAAGACTCTTAAATACTGGGCTCACTTCTCTCTGGCCTAGAGAGCTGTGATGTTTCATCGCCAATTTCCTGAGCTTCATATCCCTGCTTAATCTATAGCGAACATATATAAAAAGAACGGTATATCTTACAAGACAGTCAATCGCATTAAGAGAGTGATTGACTTTTATGTTCATTTTATAAGGCTATTTTAAATTATATATTCGATTAAATGCAGAGGTCTTAAGAGCATAATGTAAAGTTTATACACGCTGATGAAGCTGTATTTACATTCAATACCTTTATATCAAGGTCTTGGTACAAGAGGTATAGTAATATAGAAGTTTATGACTAAAAGGTTAAGATATAAACTCATGCAATCCTTGGTGGAATCAGTGAAGATAGTGGCCTAGAGACTTATGTTATCCACCCTCGCTCTATAAAGACTGAATAATATATTAAGTTCTTACAATAACTCAGAGACAAATACGCTGACTAAAAGATTATTCTGTTCGTTGATAACTTGTGAGTTCATGAAACTAAAGACTCAAGGAAGGAATATGAAAGGCTAAACATAACACCTGTATTTAATGTTCCTTACAGTCCTCATTTCAATGGAATTGAATTATATTGGGGCCTATTGAAAGGCCACTACAAGAAACTTCTACTTCATCATTTAATGCACGACTTGAAGATAGATACAGTTGATTTTATTAAGAGTACTGCTAAAAGAGTCAGTGATGATAAAGCAAAATGTATGCGCAAGAGAAGGTAGATTTGTGTTTATAAATAAGTTTTAGATTTAAACGAATGAATAAGTTCACATATTAAATTTGCCCGTATAGGGATTTGGCTTCTCTTTCTTTTCGTCCTCTTAAGGCTTGCTTTGGACTATGTTTCTTCTCTTTGTGCCAGATCCTTCATCTATTTTCATCTCGTCTGCCTTTTATAAATCTTTGAAGAGTCTCTTACTATGCTTTGCTTTAGACTTTCTCTCTCTGTTTAATTTGCTGCTCTCTTTCATCAAGTAAATAACAGTTCCAGGTTTTTCTATAAAGTCAGAAGGGTAAGCTTACTTGAGATGAATGGATGCTTCTGCAGTTCCTACAACCAGGAGTCACTGACTTTTATTCCCTACTTCTCTTTTTCTTCAGGAGAGATGCTATAGCGTTTCTTATGAACTTCTTAAATAACTTCATTTAAGTACTCAGGTTTCAGAGTTCCAAGAACACCAAAGAAGAAGTTTCTCCCTGGCAACTTATTTGAGAGCTGTAGCTTTGATTGAAGGTAGAGAGGCTACGTCTGGATCACTCATAGCATCGTCATATAGGTTTGTCACTGATATTTCAGGGCAGTTAGGTATCTCTATCATCCTAATTTAATTAGACTTAAAAGCTTTTTTCTCTTCACTAAGTAAGGCTTTTAAGAATGAGATTTTAGTTCCCTCCTAAGTTGGCAAGAACAATCCAACTATAATGGATTTATTATTCTTTCTTTAGAACTTATCTTTCTATACCAAATATCTATAAAGGTCCTCTTTACTTCGAAATTTTCCTATTAAATCTTGAGATTAAATTCTCTTCATTGCATCATTCATAGACTCCATCTTGCTTCCTCTTTCTAGAAATGTTAATGAAATTTAACATTATTGATATCCATTTTAAGTTTATTAAAATCTTACTACTAAATAGGGAGGACCTACTGGAGGTCAACCTTGAAAAGATATGCGGAGAAGCATTGAAAACCTTGCTCCAAGTTTTACAGATTGATTTCCATTTTTATCAAACTATCTCCATTAAATTGCTCCTAATAATGTTTAATTATTTTAGGAGGTCTCCAAATTAAGTTCAAACTTGATTTGGAGGACTTCCTAGAGAATCAAAACTTCATTGGGAGTATTTTAATTTACTAAAATGTTTAATATTCTCATAAAATATGTCAACTTATAGTCTTTTATGGTTATTTAATTTTCTTACCTCTCAGCAAAGAATCTACCAGAGTGTGTTATACTCGACTACTATAGTTTATCAAGGTATATTTTATCATTATTATAATAAAATCTATCAGCAAACTAAAATGAGCGCTAACCTGTTAAGAAGAGCGGCATTACTTGGATCGAGTCAATTAAAGTTATCATTTCAGCAACCAAGAAAAGTAGAGACCAGAGACGCTTGTACTCAGTGGGAGCCTACTTATGACAACTTTTACCAGTCTAGCTCTGATATTTAAATATATGTTAAGTAGGAGGTTATCATAGAAGCTTTGTAAATTTAGGAGGAGGTTAAACAACCAGCCATAGAGCATTAATAAATACCAGCGAATGTTGACTATTAATGCAAAGAATGCAATAATGTTTTCCCTTATAAGTCAACTTATAAGAGACATTTGAGAGATCTACACAATGATATGCCAAGGCTGTATCTCAAGCATTAAAAGAAAGATGAGAATATTCTCATAC
>ARYC01008980.1:0-17052 GCA_000711775.1 Oxytricha trifallax | reverse complement strand
GAGCAGGCAGTATCTCGAATGCTTGCGAAACCTCGTCTTCTGGAACAGTCGTGTTCTCAGGAATTTGTGCTGGCAGCCGCTGTACTCACCAGATGCCTCCTTAAACCTAGACTCCCTCGACCTTTTGATAGCGTCTAGCGCAAGCATTATCAGGTTCACCTGCTCTCTTTGGGAGGCTTGCTCACTCAGCTCGGCCTCTCTGAGCAATTACATTGTTGTCTGGTAGTATTCAGAGAAGTGTCGTTAGTCCAGAGAGGCTCTTATGAACATCTCCTGGAGGTCTTTATCAGTTGGCCTTTTGCTTGGCTTTTTTAAGATTTGTTGGTCATTAGGTTACTAGTTGAGTGACCGTTAGGGATTTATTAGTTATTTCTTAGGTTGTTTTATTTTCTCTAATAATTAGTTCAGTTATCGATGCAGGTCTGGAGACAGTCAGCCCATTGATGAAGTATAAGACTAAGAATCTGCACATTCTTGGACTTTTCCCTCTTAGGGCGTCCGCTCCATTTAGTCTGTTGAGAGTCGCAATGTCTCATCTTTGGGTTTTCGCAGCAGAGCCGTTGAAGTTCTATTCAATAAGAAGTCTGAGAGGCCCCCACCTCCGACCTCGGCCGCGTCTTCACTAATAGGTACTGCTCCCCTTATTCTCAAGGTCTCCTCTCTCGTATCGTCATGTAGTCTCTGATCGATATGTCGCTTCTCTGGAGAAGGTGAGTTTGCGCACGGAGAGTCGTAGCTCGATGCTGCTGTTGACCATCTCTTGGTAGTGGCTGGTCACGTTCCTGCCAAAGATGGCATCTACCATGTCTTGCATCTCCTTGTAGGATCTCCGACCAACAGACAGGTTGTCCGTTAAGCATCTGAGTCTCGTCCCAAAGATGGCTGCGTCTGGGATGTGGGAGGGCTCGAGGGCGGCGCAGAGGATTGGTGGGAGGAGCTGGGGGTCTAACTCCACCGATGGCGACGATAGGAAGGGAATGATCTTGTGCGAAACTGTATTATCTGGGCTCAGCATCTTTGTTTGGACTGGGCTGTATATATTATAATTAGGGCTTAATATACTAAAATAAAATTTAATCAGATCAGGCCTTAAAAGTTGGTTGCTTTTTGATTTTTTGATAGTAGGCCTATATATTAGTACTTTAATAATTTTACATAAAGCAACCAACTATTTATAATAATTAAAATATAGTAATTAATTTAAATTCAAATTCAACTTAATTCAAAAAAATACTCTTGGGGTTTTATCTATCCCTAAGCAAAAGATAAAAGATATAATTTTAAAAAAAAGATAGAAAATATATTTTTAAAATAATATTTGATCTTAAAACGAAAATTGGTTTTAGAAATTCATGGATATTTGTCAAAAATTGTCATAGAAAAAGTAATAATATATTTTTTAATGGAATAAATATAATATTTTAATAAATTTGGAATGTTTATTCTTCAGAATTTTTCTAATTTTGGTTGTGAATCTATATAGTTTTACATATTTCTATCATGGATATTTGTATATTTAAGGCTACTATTACCAAAAATATCCTTTTTATTTATGCTTTTCTCTATACTTTGATTTTACTCTTGAATTTTATTCTATTCCTGCAGCTATCTCAAATTTTCTATTTCTTTTTGTTTACTTTATTATGACTTAGATTGCTATGTTTACTTCTTTTTCTTAGTTTAATCACTTTTTGTTTTTGAGGCGTTGTTTTGTCAGGTGGTTGTGGACTCTTTGTTCTCTGTATTGTTTGATTTCTTTCTAGGAGTCATTTTTTAAGATCTTAAATTTATCTGAATTTTATTAAATAATATTATTAATTTTTAATCTAAAATTGCTATTATCTTTATTCTGTCCAATTATTCACTCAGTTCTTTATTAATTTAATTTTAAAATTAAAATAATTCGCACAATTGAATTGTATCTGACTTTAAATATAGGAAAGTGTTAAATTTAAATGATTAATGATAAGAATATATAAACTATTTTATCTGATTGAAATTTCGTGGCATATCGCAGTTTATTTTTCTCAATATATCAAAAACTTTTCAAGTATTTTTTCTAAGTGGATTCACTGAAATATTCCAAAAATAACAGTGGCATAAAGTGACACAAATATTATCAGGGACTTAAGGTTGTTAAGAATGGATCCTGATGAACTAAGACACCTTTCATAGTTGGCTGAACATTTTGGTTCATAGAGTCTCTTGTTTGATGGGCCCCAACATCCTACAGTGTAAGGATAGAACTTATTTATTTTTCAATATTTTATTAAAAAAATTCGACTATCATATTCAAAAGTTAGTCATTTCCATTTATTGCTTAGATTTTGAAATTCATTTATTTATAATTATATAAACATTGTTGCTACATAACTGTACTCCCTGGACTCACTATCTAAAAATCCGTTACATGCGTCCACTTCACATGGCTACCACAAAGTCTTATCGTCTTTATAAGGTCCAATGATAACGTGTCCGTCCTTAGCTACGCCAATCGCAGCAAAATTTTTTAATTATTTTTCCAAATCTTTAATCTTTTATTTTATCTGAAAATTAATTATTTTAGACAAATCCTTAACAAAGTAATTCAATGCGTATTAAACAGTTTCATTCGCACACAATCCTACATCGCTGCACATGTTCTTAACTCTCAATTTCTTGTAATTTGATGTTTTTAAATAAATATGGTAAATTAGTTTTGATGATTAAAGGCATGGTGAAACACTTACAACTTAAAAATAACATAAATGTATTTCGTAAGGGCTTAGCTTTTTCATATAATTTTGTTAATTATAGACTGTAGTAGTGGTAGTAGCCTCTGTCGTCAGCATTACCGAGGCATTCATCTACTTGCACAGCTCTTAATGGGTAATCACGACTTAGTCTTCGAGGGTAGTAAGCGTCATATCCAAATACTGAATAACCTTCGTGAATGGGCACACCATTCAATGAAATACCTACTATGTAATCCAAATTGCCTGAATTTCTTTGGTAGAAGTATCTCCCAAGATTAAATTCCCCGTAAATCCCTTAAAGAGATTTATATGTGCTTTTATTGTAATTCTTTTATGCGAAACTATGAACTCTTGAAAAATTGAGATTATCAAATTTTAAATTTGAAATTTTCTGTAATCTTAAAATTTCGAAATAATTTTCAAGTTTTATAAAAATATTGCAATTCTTTAAATTTAAATTTCCATTTTTGAGGTTGCATATTTTCATAATTTTTAAATTGCTAATATACTTTTGCTATTTTAGGAGGCGATTCAAATTATGTTTCAACTTAATTTGAAGAATTATAATTTTAAATTTAAGAGGTCCTAATAAGGTTTTGAACTTAATTATTTCCTCCAATATTAATGTAAACTATTCTAGGAGGTCTTTCTAATTAATATATGATTAATTTGGGGCATTTTTAAAGGTATTTAATGTAAAAAATGAAAATTAATATTTAAAACTTGTTAACAACTTCAATAACCTTCTCCATTATAGTAATTTTAATTGACCTCCTAGAATATACTTATTTTTATTGATTTATTTTAATAAGTGATTCTATAAGTAAATTAGATTAAGATTGACATGCATTTCTGCTCGTTTTAAATCAAACTAATGGATTAAATGAATAAAAAATAACAAACAAATCTCTCATTTCTCCAATATTTAGAATTTTTTCACTTATGCAAGAAAAATTTATAAGATTTCTTAAAATAAACTCTGATAAAGAATTGGGAACTCTTTATTTTAGAATAAAGCTAAGTAATTAAAATTAAAGCTTTAATTTTTAAATATAACTTTTGCTTAATCGTCAATAATTATTAATGAATGTAAAATTTTGTCTCTCAATTATGATTTATAAAATTTATCGTGTAAGAAAAGTTGAAAAACATTGAAAGTAATATAATAAAATTTAGCATTCCCTATAAAAATTTTCAGGTATTTATATTTATATAACCATCTTTACAAATTTTGTATGAAAGAAAGGTTTTATTCTAGAAATCTTTTTAATTTGTAAATTCGCCATTATGCTTCATTATCAAAATAAACTTTAATCCCAAAAATTACCAATTTCAATAAAAACACATATAAAATATATTAAGGGGGTTATGGAGTTTTAATTGTATTAATAATTTGATTGAAGAATTTTTTTTAAAAAACAGAAAATTTTTAAAGTTGAGTTCAATTTTCAAATCATTTATATATTATGATTATGAAGTATAGATTGTAGTCTTTTACCCAGCCAGATTGACAGAGAGTAAGATCCATCTAAGTTTAAGACGTAATTGGTGTTTAGATAAGCGAGTCATAATTTCTATTGAAGTCCACTTCAAAGTCTATCAAATTTTCCTCTGGGGCAACTTTCAATGTGTTGAAGCAATTAAGAAAATTTTTATTTGAAAAAAGACATTAATTAAAAAATAGACTAAATATACTCTTTAAATGGTCAGGGAAAGAGTTGGTTTGAATTCTTATTCTGGTGATTAATTTCCCATTTCTAAGGACCTTTCTACAGGAAGCTTGTAGCTTTCTTTTGAAGGTACATGACTGATCTGAGGTAAGAGTAGGGCAGTATTTTACAAAGTTGCATTTCACAGTTGTAATTAGAATAATATTCATATCATTAATGTAAAAAAAGCTAACTAAATTCACCTATCAAAATTATATCAGGATTGCTAAAAATTTTGTTAAGCAATAGAATTTTTAACTGAAATATAAGGATCTAGCAATTATTTATTCAAGCCATTTGATTATATATGTATATTGCGATTTATTTTTAAGACTGTTTGAACTTTAAACAGCCATATTTTGTATTTAAAAATAGCTCTTTACATATTCAAAATAACTCTAATTATCTCCTCTTAGTCATATTAAATTATTATAAAATTAAAATAATTAACATCTAACAGTTTTAGTAAATTTTAATGAATATTTTTAAACTACTTCAATTCTATAAAAAAGAGTCAATAGAATTATTAATATATTTATCAAGAGTTTCTCCAGCTAAGTCTTCCAGTAATGGTACATCGTCATCAGAGTAATCATCTACGTCCGTTGCATAGAATCCACTTGCATACGATTAGCATTCAAATAATATAAATAATTTCAATAAACTTATAGATATTTAGTTAGATAATTAAGTTATTAGGATATTAATATCAAGGGGAAAGAAACGACGATCGTAGTAATTTTTTTCCAGTCACTTTTTCCCTTCTTAAATTACCTAATGAGTTTACAGCAAAACTGACTCTACTTTATTTTAACTCCTTTTCTTTCAGTTTACAATTAAGGGCATATATACTATTTAAGTTCATAAACATTTCTCAATTTTATCACGCGCTACTTACCAAGTTAAATACTATAGAGTTATGAGATACATAGTAATTTCTTTAAAAAGGTTAAAAATATCAGACAAATATAACAATAGTTTTTTTTTCAAATCTACAACAGGAAATAATAGATTTACTTGATTGACCATATGGAGAGCAGATCCTAAACTTTATGAATTTATATTTTTAAATATTAAAATTGTATGAACAAGGGATCTTCAGCTTGCAGGTTCCTCAAGTTTTTACCATTTTCTAAAACTTCAAATAAAATCAGTAATTATAATAGAAAGTTAAACTATTTATATAAATATTACAAAAAATAATAATCTTTCTTTATTATGAAAAATAAACTTCCTCATCGATCTCACCAATTTTGTAAGTATCTGCTTATATTTTTTAATAAATTAAATTTATTTTCATAATAACTTTGCTCTATTCTTTATCATAAATTTATTTAAACTTCACTGGATGAGCCTACTTTACTCTTTTGTACCCATTTTAAGAAAGCGGCCTCATCTATTTCCTCTGAATCTTAGGATCCTTAAGTTTTTTATTTATTTAAATTTTTTATTCTATCTTCTAAACTTTGGTGAGAAGTTTTGGATTCTTGGACTCTTTTTTTCAGCTTCTCCTCCAAATTTATATTATGATATTAACAAAATGGTCGCAATAATCAATTTCTCAGAATATAAAATGATTATAAATTCATTTTAAATAAAATTACTATAAATAATTTGTGTATTA
Source organism: Oxytricha trifallax (assembly GCA_000711775.1). Classification (NCBI taxonomy): domain Eukaryota; phylum Ciliophora; class Spirotrichea; order Sporadotrichida; family Oxytrichidae; genus Oxytricha; species Oxytricha trifallax. The sequence continues at coordinate 10,984 of ARYC01008980.1, read as the reverse complement.
CCAAATCGAGCTTCTTTTGTTTAAAGCGCTAAGCCATACCCTGCAAAGTATTCATATCTGGAGGGGATCCCTGGGCTGTGAAGTTTTATAGATCTGTAAATTCAGAAAACAAAGAGGATATATCTTGAGATATTTCTGGTGCAACAACCCAGTCTGGAAATATATATATATATTTTAAACATTAAACTATTAATAACAACATAATTATATGTTATTTAATTTAATTTAGGGGGGGGAAGTTTCCTGCACTGGTTTATGATAAAAAAAAATTTTAGGGAAGTTTCCTGCACTTTTTTTAATTTTATATTTTTTTATTTTTTTATAAAAAATCAATCTTTATAACACTTATCAACCAACTTCAGGTCTAATTTCATTGTTATAATAACTTTAATCTATTAATCAATAGTCAATATCTCTCTTCAATTTCCAAATGTTTTTACATTTTTCTTCTGATGTTTGTAGGTATCTGTCTCTTACATTTTATATTGCTTTGTTAAAGTAATTCCAAATATTGTATCCAATTGTTAATGAAATTCTGATTCAATTTATCTTGTTCTTACCATGCCTATATAATGTTAGACTATATTTTCTTGAGCAACTTCAATGATGAATAATATGCTCTTAATATTTAATGGGTCATAAAAATATTAAATTTGCTAATTAATGTAAAATTTATTAAATTTAACATAAATAAAAAAAACAGTGCAGGAAACTTCCTCGAGTGCAGGAAACTTCCCCCCCCCCCTTAATTTATTAATAATTAATGGATTGATTTGAGCTATGACCACAGATGATAGGCAAACAGTGAACAGCATCTATAGTTTCAAGGAACCGACTTTCTGCATTAAGTTTAATCTCATTTTCATTATTAAATTATAAATTTATTTGGATAAGTTTTATAACATTTATTTTTAGATTTTTAGAAATGTTAGAAATTGAAAAATTACAGTATAACCACTCCCTTAATTTATTTTACTTATTACTTATAGCAAAATATTTGGAGATAAATTAAGATTTTATTTCAACAATCCCCTTTATATAGCCACACAAAACTATATATTAAAAATCAATTGCATTGTCGGATTTAGATAGAAAATGAGAGGTGGTGTCTAAATGCATAAATATTATTATAATTATAGTAATGGAGATGAATTCAACAATAAAATGACAATAATTTGAAAATATTTTTGAGAAAAATTTTATAGGAAATTTAACAAAACTTACTAACCAAAAATTTGATCAGACTATTAGGTTATCTATCAGAATATGAAAATTAGAAATTATTATAATTTATAATATTTAATAAGTACCAAACTCAGTTGACTTAATAGGGCAACAAATATTTCAGAAAGAATATTTGACTATAAACTTCTCATAAAATCCTTAGATTTCACTCAAAATCACAATAAAATACATCATTTTATTCTACTCACTTATATCTAAGTTGGCTATCTTTTGTTTTAAGGAAGTGAGTATTATAATTATAAAATTAATTGTTAATTGTTAAATTATCAACTTCAAAAAGTACTAAAAGGTCAAAGTTTTATCTATTATACAGTTAATTTGCTGTAGTTTTAGATTTGTTATATTCAATTAAAATTATAAATGAACTATTAAGAGATATTTTATTAAAATAATTAGAAATTATATTTTATAATTTTTGTTCAAGCGAATACATTAATTAGTTCTTTAGTTTGGAATATACTAAAAATATTATTGTAGAAATATATTTTATTTGGTAATTATATCTATAAATAATAAATTAATGGAGGTTAACTTTGTCAAAGTCTAAAATTATGGTCCTTCTCGATTGAGAATTCAATTGAGCTGAAATTTGCTATTGATGCTTTACTTTATAATATAATTAAAGCTAAATAATTTGATCTGATGATTAATGAGTCATACTCAAAATTACATATTTATCAATTCACTGTTTAATACTAAAATCAAACCATCGATTTTAGTCGTGACGTAGACGTATCTGAAGTGAGTTGACGTGGCAATCAATGACGTGGCAAGTCGTGAACTAGAAAACTCCGAAAAACCACCTTGCTCCCCATTCCACATCTCCCCGAACCGAGATGCATACGAGACAAGAGCCTAGCGAACTAGGAGTATCCCCCGCAGAGCTCGCAGAGATCTGCTTCCTGTAAACAATTAAGGAGGAGTCTGGAGAAAACGCTTACCAGGTTCCACCGCTTCTGAGATAGTAGTCTCTGTCCTTTCGCTGTGGTAGCCTCATTAACCCGACCTGGTGTGGGAGAAAAATCATTATCGTTGGCTTCTATGGTTCTCATCGTCTCACTTTTGAAGGTTGAGCACCACCTTCATCCTGCTCCCTATTACCTAGGAAGCTGAACTCACGCCAGGTAGCTCATCTAATGCAGGGAAATCCTTAGCGTGCAGACGACTCGAGGAGTCTAGGATCTGACAGATTTAGCTAAAATAACATAATTATAGGTGAATATATTAATTTAATCAACTTTGCACATGTTTGATTTTAATATTAAAATAAATATATAATTTTAGGTACTCTACCGCAGATTTTTATGCATAAACCTGTTTTGCGGTAGAGTACCTTAATTATATTAATTAAATTAAATAAATAAAATTAAATACAGCATTACTTTTTACAGAAAATGCATTAAAAAATAAATAAATAATCTTATAAAATAAATATAGAAACTTGCTACTAATAACAGTATCTTTATATAAAATGTTTTTAATTTTAATATATAAATAATTAATTTTGTTTTTGCATTATAAATTACATATAAATTAAATGCATTTTCTGTAAAAAGTAATGCTGAATTTGAATTTATTTATTTATTTGATTAATATAATTAAGGTACTCTACCGCAAAACAGATTTATATATAAAAATCTGTGGTAGAGTACCTAAAAATATATATTTATTTTAATATTAAATTCAAACATGTGTAATCTTGATTAAATTAAATTATTCCCCTATAATTATGCTATTTTAGCTAATTGAACCCCGCCGACTGGCCCCTAATGCGGTGAACCCAGCAACCCCCTGCCTACCCTCAGCAGGCCTTAGTGTAGTTAAAAGTTCTATTAGAAAGTCTCCAGCCTCGGGCCCCTGTGGGTCACCCTATCCTTATAACTTTCTAATTTAATATTATATAATAATTTGATCTAAAATTTCATTATAAATCAATTAAATAAATAAATAAAAACTTAATGAAAGTATTTCAATATTATGAATGAAATAACATAGTAACACCATTAATATTAAAATTTAGATGATTTATTATTATCTTTTGAGTAAGTACCACATTTTTTATGGTTCTTCAAAGCAGATTATTGAGTAGCGATAATATTAAAAACAGATTTAAATTTAAAAAAAATAATAAAAAATAAATGAAATTTGAACAGTTTACTGCCATTAATAGAAAATATTTATTTTTTAAATATAAAAATATTCCCAAACTGAATATATTTTTTTAATATAGCCAAATATATAATCTATCTTACAATAGAATAAAAATTAATTTAGTTCGATTTAATTTTATTCAAAACATAAAATGTTTTCTTATAATATAACTAAGAAGCAAATTCAGAAAAACTAAAAGTTTTCTAGAGAGGTTCCCGAGGTGTTTCGGGTATGTTTCTATAATAATATTTGAGGAAGCTCATAAAGTAGGAAATTGCTATAAATTAGGTGAAAAGTTCAGATCTTAAATCCGTGGGTACAAGAGCAAAATTTTTACACAGACAACTTTATTTAAGTAAAAATAGACGAATTGGTTAATTACAAGGCCTAAAATTGAAAAATAATACTAGAATATTATTTATAATTAGTTTTATTATTATTAAATTTAGGGATTTAAGAGATTTGAAATTCAAATTTTCAGGTGTCTTATAATAATTTAGCTTTAAGGGTATTTAAGAATATCTCAGTGAAACTTAGGAACTCTCGACTAACTACCAGAGAAACAGCAAATGGATAATTAAAGATACAAAAAATAATTATTCAGTAAAAATAATATAAGTAAATCGAAGACGTAAATAGAAATTTCTTAATATAATTTATTTATAAAATTTGTTCTATGAGATTTTTTAAAATTTCCTTTGGTTCTAATCTTGAAATTAATTATACATTCCAGATAAATCCAGAAACCCCTTAACACTTTATACTAATCATTAAAAATATATTTACTAATTATTAATTTCACAAGACGATAGCAAACCGGAAATCAAACGCAGAAACTTTAATAAGAAGTGCGAATAACTTAATATTTTATGATTCAAACTAATTTATATGAACATTAATTAATTTTAATTCTTTATTTGACTGAAAACAAACAATAAAATTAAAAATGCAAATTTTAGCATGATTAATTAATACATTTAAGGAGTACTTAAAAGGCTTTTATAATTAAATATGCTATTTTTTTTCTTTCTAATAAAATGAGAAAACTTATATATAGTACTTCGGTTAATAATTTTATTAAAGTTGTAAAATATATGATAAAATATTTTAAATTACCTCCGTTAAATATATATTTTATTGTTCTTATTCTTTATTTATAAATCAAATTTAAATGGACAATATTAGCTATTTAGGGATCGAAATATTTATTAAAATATATAAAAAATATTATACTTTTTAATGATTTATTTGGAAATTTTAAATTAAAAAATTCTCTTTCTATTTTAGTAAGAGAGATTCAGAGATTAATAATAATAAATTTAAAATTTAAAAAGTATCACAATGAACAACACCACCACCACTCAACAGTCTACCATTTCCAATCATGGCAATTCTAACAATAGTTTTGTCTTGAATATCAATAACCAATTTATAATGATTATATTAATGCTAAAAAAATCAATAATTCTTATTTATAACTTAATATTAACCCCTCAGCTGATGTATTAGCATTAAATATAAATTATATGAATTTTTTACTGGAATAAATACACATTAATTACTATATGTAGTTTAGATTAGAGAACTGATTGACGATTTTAGAAACTTGCTTGCCAACAACATCATGCCTCATGTAATTCAAGGTTAACCAATTCATGCTCCCGGTCCTGCCCAACTTCCTTAACCCCAAAACTAGCAAGCTGCTGCCCCTGGACAAGTTCATAATCTTCCTTAACCCTAAAATATTTAAGCTGCAGCAGGACCTGTTCCTCTCGCCTAATTGAATTAAAATTAATAACAAAACCTTCAAGGTGTTGCTGCACCTCCCCTTGTCTAAGGTGTTGCTGTACCTCCACTTGCCTAAGTTGATGCTCCCTAACCACAGAATTTGCAGGCAATCAATCAACCAGCACCTCAACCATAAATTCAACCTTAAGATCCTTAAAATTAAGCACCTCCTCAAGATCCTCAAAATGCTGGTCCAGATAACGATGAGAGCGATTCTGAAAATGCTTCCACCACCTCTGCTGATGAAGATTATGATGAAAGCCAGAGTGATTAAATTTCAGACTCAGAGAGCGACGTTGAAGAAGAGCCAGAGAGAAATTAACCCAACCAGAGTGACTAAGATTTCCAAAATGTTGACGATTAGTCTTCAGATGATGATGGATCTAATGATGGAAGCGATGGTACTGGGGACTAGGGCTCTGGTTCAAGCATGATTGTAGACATGGCTTCATCTTCCACTGCTAGCTCCTAAGATGGTCAAAGGGATCTTCCATCTGCTTAAGCCAATCCTTCCAGCACTAACATTAACTTTGAAGTTCCTCAAAGTATTTCTTTAAATTTATATATGTAAATATATAAAAAGATTTATACATAGTAATGAAGAATAGAAGCAGCCTTAAGATTGTGCTATCTGCCTACACTTTGCCAACATAAAACATAAAATTATTTTAAAATGTTTTATTTAATAGAAGAATGGAAATATTGAGTATCACTATGTTTAGAAAAGAATAGAAATTAATTAAGATATTGACACAAGGGTTGTTTAATAAATTTTACGAATATACCAATTATATACCAATTATAAATACATATTAAGTTAATTTTCTCAGCGAAAATAGCGATTCAACAAGTTTAACAGCTTTATTTTTATTTTATTCAATGATAAATTCAAAATAAAATTGAATATTATGAGCTTTACCTCCTCATTCACTGTGTAGTTAAATATGTTTATTATCAGATAGGTGAAGGGTTGTTGAAGAATTTAGCCAAAAGTGAATTACCAACATTCTTCACATCCTTATCAGTTGAAGTTTGCTCTTTGAGAATCCCCTTTTCATTTCTAGTTCTCTGAGGCATTAAATAGACTAAATATAATTAATTTTGATTATTTTTTATGGCTTTTTCTTCCCACTAGAATTAGTAAGTTAAGCATCGGAAGTATGACTAATTAAATCATGCTAAAATATAATTTATTAAAATTTAATGACTAATCTGATTTATGGCTCTCTTTTTCTCAGATGTTGCTTTTTCTTCATCAGTATGTTAAGAATTAGTAAGTTTTGATTTGATACTTTTTTCCTTGTAGTCAATCTTTTGCAACCTCTTTCTAAGAGCCATCTTTGATGGAGGAGTCTTTTGGATTGCCTCATTATTAATAATTTAATACACTTAGATATAAATAACTTTTATTAAGTAAGTAATTCTAAAATGACTAATGATAAATTTCTTTATAAACAATATCTTATTATAATTTTTCATTTAAAAATAAGAATATATTTTTGCATTAGCTTTAGTACTTTCTGCGTTCATCTATTTCTGCTTGAATACTTCGCACATATTCTGATGCAGATATAATTTAAATATAAATATAAGTTATTTATTTATATTAAAATGCTTCTCCATGTCCATCTGATTCTTGATGCGTATTATAAATAATAAGTTTAAAATAATTAAAAAATAAAATTAATATCGATCATTAAATTTTTAAATTAAAAACTATATGAGTTTAGATTAGCAGATTAAAATCATAATTTTTTTTTCAAAAATAGTTTTAAATTGTATAAAAGATTAAAGGTGAAATCAAATTTTTTTACCATATGAATGCAACAATAAAAATTATGATTAATTAAAGTAAAGATTTCATATTAATATATAGATTAATAATTATTAATTAAATATTTCAAAATATTACAATTTCATTTTTAATTTAAAAATGAAATGAGAGACCACTCTGATTCCTTATTTAAAACATAATAAAATAAAATTTAGATTTAAAATCACACTGTCATAATCCAATTTATTACCATTGATTAAATTAAATAAATTTAAATACTATATGTAAAATATAATAAAATAATCGTAATTGTTTGTTCAAATGTCTAAAATATTTAAAATAAATTATAAACTTATAAATTTAAATTTTTCTTCATTTTTATGATGCATAATTAAATTAATATCATACAATTATTTTTGGCAGTTTTAATTCTTAATATTTTATGTTATCTTATCAGTATTAATTTAATTATTTCTTAAATCAAAAATATTCTTAAAAGGTGAGATAATTAATATAATTCTAACTTATTTACGTTAATTTAAAAAAAAAAGATATAGTTAATGGTAGATTATTTTTAAATGCGAAAAATCATTAAAATATTTAATTTAGAATAGAATTAATTAGTAAGCAAATAAAATTATTTATTTTATTTTGAGTTTGGCTCGTAGAATATAAATTATATTTATAATAGACTTATTTCATTAATATAATTAACCAAAATATTTTAATTTAAAAGTCTACAAATTCTCTTATACAATAATTATGATTTAATATTTTATATCACTACATTCAAAATTATAAGTTTTTTTCTAAAACAGTTTTCTTCGTTTTCTTAATTCAGAAAATAAATCTTCAATAACTTTTAAATTATTAATATCTATCACTTTTATTAGATATTAATTAATTTAAATAAATCATTTAATTTTTTATTAATAGTGAATTCATAAATATAATATCTAAGATATTTTATATAATAAATATTAATTTTTTAATAATATAGAGTAAAATTGGAATTGAAGTTTTATATTAGAGTTTTCAAAGTTCCAGATTTAGAGGGGTATCCTAAAATTATACATTTATTTTAAAATTAAAATCAAACATGTGTAAAGCTGATAGGATTGATTAATTTACCTAATTTTTTTTTATTTTCATTATTAAATATAAAATTTAGTGTTTTTACGAGCGACTATATTGATAAATAATTATAAATTAAACTGTCTAAAATAAAAATAAAACATTTAATATTTAAATAAACAATTAAAAAAAAATTATCACATTTATTTTTGTGATATTAATTTAAAATACATAAAAATAATAATCACAATTTAATTATTTATTCAATTTTAATAAAGTAAAATCATTGATATTTTTATAATAAAATTTATGCAGTTAGTAACTTTATTTAATTTAAAAGGGAATAGTTTTATAACAGCCTGGTAGTTAAAAATGACACTCATTCATTTATTCTATCAAGCATTTCAAAAAAATTAAAGTTAAGCTTGTATCGTTTTAGTTGTAAGTATTCTTGGCATTAGAACTTTAGGAACAACTGTATATATATATATATAAAGAAAATTCTTTCTAAAACTGTCTTGATTCATCGCATCACTACAATTACTTTCACTATTATAGGAAATATTTGTAGCAGTCCAATAGCGAACACGTAAAGACAGTAAAAGAAATCAAGAGGCAGCACTGGCGTTTTAGCTCAAAAGTTTTGAGTATGAAATCTTAAAGAAGATGGAGAGGTTAAAGTCTGGATTGAATATGGGCATCTATCTTTTGTAATTGTTATCATCCATTTTAAAATCCGATGATTTATCCATTTTTCACACCAATTCTTCTAGTGGCAGCCAAATTTATTTTAAAAAGAGTTTGTTAGAGAGCTCATTAGAGCTGCTAGAAAACTCTTGCTCATTATAATGCTTGTTAGATTTTAATTAATTTACATTTGCAATTATTATAACTCTTTTAAATAGAGATAAATTCAAAAATTACTTAATTTTTTTCATTTATTTTGTTACTTTTATTTGAAATTATAATCTAAATATATTGGCAGTTTTTATTTTTTTTAAAATCTAAGATTTCAATAATCTTTAGAATTTTATTAATATTTAATTTATTAAATTATTAATTAGGCAATAGTTCCTGTTACTTAAAGAGTGATTTAACATCCTCCCACAATCAAAACCCCAAAACCCCTTAGTGAGGTTTATAAGTGCTTTGATTTGTAGGGTATAGTTGGGGTCTTATTGGGGTTAGTAGAGAAATAAGGCCAATTTGCAAAATGAGAAATAGAAATTAGCGAAATTTAGGCTCTATTTATGATGAGAAATATTTAGATTTACTGCTTAAGCTTAGGTATGGTACGAGTATTAATATAGACTAAGTCAAACCAGTACTGAATTATGCAGCCATAGCAAAGCTCTTACACAAGAGTGCCTCTGAGGTTTGGAATCACTGCATGTTAGCTGTTTAGCATTTTAATTCTGGTACTCGAAAGCATCCTGCAAGAAAATAAAAGTTCTCATAGCACCATATTGACTACCTACCTCTGCGACTCGAAGACTTTGAAGTATTAGGCACACTTTCCATTAGACTAGCGAGCTGTCATGTTTCATCGCAGGTTTCCTGACATGCGTATATCTCCTTAGACTATAGCCAATATTTTTAGAAGAAATGGTATTACTTTCAAGACTCTCAACAGAGTGAAGAGAGTGATTGATTTTACAGTGCCATTTTATAGTAATAATTTAAACTATATATATGATTAAATGCAGAGGGCTATTAACAATAACATCAAGTTCATACACGCTGATGAAGCTGTATTCACCTTCAACACTGTTATTAATAAGTCTTGGTATAAGAAGTATGATACTATAGAAGTTTATGACTAAAAAGTTAAGGTAGTCACTCATGCAATTTTAGCTGGTATAAGTGAAGATTCAGGTTTAGAGAGTTATGTTATTCACCCTCGCTCTATTAAGCGAAAGTAGTATATAGAGTTCCTACATAAGCTCAGAGAGAAGTATAGTAACCAAGAGATCATCCTGTTTGTAGATAACCTCTCAGTTCATAAGACGAAGGAGTCTAAGAAAGCTTATGAAAAGCTAAACATAACTCCTGTATACAACGTTCCTTATAGCCCTTGATTTAATGGAATTGAATTCTACTGGAGTTAAATCAAGACTCACTACAAGAAGTTGCTGCTTTATCATCTTATGCATGATTTGCCCATCGATACAGTAGACTTAATTCAAAGCAGCTGTAAGAGAGTGAGCGTAGATAAGACAACAATTTGTGCGAGAGAGGGAAGAATGAATGTTTATAAATAAGTTTTAGATTTAAACGATTGAATATATTCACATATTAAATTAACCCAGAAATGGATTTGGCTTCTCTTTCTTCTCCTCTTCTTATGACTTGCCTGGGCCCATATTTCTTCTCTTAGTACCAGCTCCTGCATCTATGTTCATTTCATCTGGCTTTTAAACATATTTATAAAGTCTCTTTCTAACTTCATAAATAGTCTATGACTTTCTCTCTCTGTGAACCTTTGCATTCTCTTTTATTAGGAATATACCAGATCCAGGTTTCCCTACAAAGTTATGAATCAAAGCTTACTAGAGAGGAATGGATGCTTCTTAAGCTCTGCGAACCAGGTCTCGCTTATTAGTATGCCTTGCTTCTTTTAATCTTCAGGAGAAATTGAATAGCGTTTCTTATGAGCTTCTTCAATGATTTCTCTGAGATAACTCTCTCTTAAAGTGCCAAGAACACCAAAGAAGAAGCTCCTTTCTGGAAGCTTGTTAGAGAGTTGTATCTTTGTAGGAAGATAAACTACAAACTCTTCATCTTACATCGCATCCTCGTAGAGATTAGTGACTGAAATCTCTGGGTAGTTTGGTATATCTATCAACTTTATTTCATTGTTTTTAATGGCTTTCTTCTCATCGCAGAGTATAGCTTTTAAGAATGAAATTTTGGTACCTTCCATCGTTGGAAGCAATAAACCCACTATAGTAT
>ARYC01008979.1:0-13985 GCA_000711775.1 Oxytricha trifallax | reverse complement strand
GAAGCAATCAAACATCAACACAGAAAGATAAAATTCAGAGAACTGCCACATGACTCTAAGCTTATGTTTGTGTGAAATATTTTAAAAACTCGCTTGTTATACTCACTTTAAATACAAATATTTAAACATTAAACCCCTACATAAACCCTAACAAAACCCTAATAAACTATGCACTAATAGTTTACTTTTATCAATTAAAATCTCAATCAAACTACTGAAAGGATTTTGGGGTTTTGATTCTGCCCATGGTCAAAGTCATAGTTGCTATGATGGCTTATATAAAAGTATTGATTATAGTAAGTTTGTGTTTTTGGCTTAGAATTCTAAGGTTTTATAGAAGAAAAGTATATGGGCATGAAGATAGTCACAAGTCCAAAAGAAGAACTATTGACTCCATGGAGGTGCAACTCGACAGATCCATGAATTGGATGATTCTCTTCAAGAGAAGATACATTCTGACCTTGGATGACCACTCTGAGGACCTACTGACCAGAGCCATAGTAAAAATAGATGAATTGAGCCATTTCAGTCTCTATACATGTAGCATGGTGACCGAGCATCCTCTGGTGGTCGAAATAGTTCTTTTCAGATTCAACGTACCCAAATACCCTCAGAATTGATTAGATAATCTTATACTATGGAAACACCATTCTGCCCATGGTCACAGGTCATAGTTGCTATGATGGCTTATATAAAAGTATTGATTATAGTAAGTTTGTGTTTTTGGCTTAGAATTTGAAGGTTTTATAGAAGAAAAGTGTGTGGGGCATAAAGATAGTCTCTTAGTGAAGAATAATTTGTTTGCTCCGGTATAATCATTTTTGAACCGAATGCAGAGGTAGTCTTTTAGAGGTCCAAGTTGCCCTCATTCTGAATCTACAGAAAGGATTAATGGTGGTTGTGAGACATTTCTATTACTGGTCTTATTAGTGCTTTTCTGTGTTATAAGTTCACAGTGGCATCTCAATCAACTAAATATCTGGCTTGTTAGTCTCCGACAAGTTATATTCATTACTCATCTACACATCTGTAACATTAAATATTTTAATTCTATTTATATATTTAATGTAGACCATCAAAATCTCTGCCAGACCATTAAACCACTAGAACACTAATTAATATTTTTATATAAATTAATTTTTAATTTTTAAATCTAAATAAAATTAGCATTAAAAAATACTCCTAATTCATAAAAGTTAAGATTACTAATAATTTTTTAAATTAATTTCTATTTATAAATTTCCTATTTTTATATATTTTAGCAATATTTAATGCTATAATATAAATGCTTACAGAAGTTAGAGAAAGATTAATAAATATCAAAATATTTTAAATTATTACTAAAAAAATCAAACCAACTAATTTACTGTATAAAAATAACTTTTAATAATTATAATAATAATATTATCACATTGAAGTCTCTGGGGACCCTCGATCTAATATCAATGTTAATGTCTAAGGGTCAAGCCCTATTCAATGAGTTAGTGTCATCTCCTTATGGATTGACTTCAGGATCTCTATGTCTTGTTGTTTGTTCTTCACTCTGTATGTCTTCTTGTGTGCTGCTTTATCAATTTGTTTCTATTTCTTATCTTGTTCCCCTTATTAGTCTTTCCATCCATGTTTTGAGTAATATTCATACCAAGGCGTATGTAGAAAGCTGTCTTTGATCTCTTGTCTTAAATTAATTAATCTTTTGTCTAATTTGATTTTAACTCTTTTCCAAACTGAGAAGAGTGATCTCATATTATCTATATATTGTTAGTGTATAGTTGTTCTTTCTGGTTGGAGACCTTGGTAGTTGTCATGGATAAAGATTATTCTTGCCAAGCTAGCTATTCTCTCATCCCTTATTGGTATTTATTCATATTCATTTGATATGATTCTATGATAAAATTTATAGGGGTATAGTCTAATCATCTTTGGTATCTGTTTAGGTAAACTTCATCATGATGATAGTGATTCAGGGTTGAGAGATTAATTTTGAGGAAAATTGTATTTTTCATTTAAGGGCAAAATTTCACCATAGAATGGTGAAAAAATGCCCTCATAACTTTCATGTGACAAATACTTTACAAACGATGAGTACTTATCTGCGTTTAGTTTTTTCACAAAAACAAATATTCAAGCTTTAAATATTCAGAAATTTTGGTTTACTTAAAGTGTTCTACACATTTAACAATAATAATTTAATCAAAAACCATTCAATGATTTAAGAAAACAGTAAAGAATTCCAGGAATTATTTGAGGAAAAAGCTAGCTAATGAAGGAAGAGCTTAACAAGAGGGCTACCACTGCAATTACTGCCCATAAATCTTTCAAAAACTTCCATACAAGAGCGAATCACTGGAGTGACAAGAACTAATGCAATAACTTTCATAAGATTTAACGAGCTGAAGAACTCTTACAGAAGCTTGAATGTATAGGATGCCAGAAAACACCCACAAAAAAGGATCATTGCGAAAGGCACATGCTTAAATGTTCTCATGTTGACAAGACAAAAATTCCTCAAACCTATTTTTTAATCGAATAAAAGCAGCTTGAGCAATGCAGTTACTAATCCATGAAGATTTAAAAGTTTGACAAAGATCCCAATGTAAAAGAGATTAAAATTCCTGAGTACATATATGAGGTTAAAGGTGGGTACATTTGCAAAAAATGGTAGGACTATTATAAAGAAAACATGGCCCAAGGAAGACCAATCAAGCTATGCGTTGATGTTAGGAACGATGACTTTTGGCAAAATTTACACACAACTATGTTGAAATTAACAGGAGCTCTATTTTCTATAGTTGTTAAAGACAACCCATGGAAAGGTCAGAAATCATTGCCTTACTCTTATCTACTAAACCATAGACTCAAATAAATACCTTTAACTTTAATTCAACAGCATGGAATAATATTCTATTGGACACTCTACAACACTTAGCATCTAGGAAAAAGTCATTTAAGACAGAATGGCAAGTAAATAATAAAGACTCTGGCATGGATTAAACTAACTCATAAACAAAATTTAATAAATAGCTCTAAACCAGAATACTCAATTGAGTATTGCCTCATTGGTGTCAAAGGCAACTTCGATTAGGCAAAGTTAAATTAAATTCCTGATGAGATTTGGGCAGAAAGAACTGAACATTCAAAGAAGCCATAAGAATTCTGGGATATGATTGATTAAGTTTTCCAAGGGCAGTATAGATTGGAAATATTCACCAGGTCAGACCCTAATAAAGACAACACAGTTCATGTTGGCAATTAGATTAAGGGTGATGAAGAAATGAAAATTATTAAATTATATTGAAAATTAGTTAAATTAACAGATTTTAAATTTTAAAAAACATTTTAGTTAGTAATTTATCAAAACATAATCAAAGTAAATTTATTTCTTTAACTTTATAAATAGTATTTACTATTTTTAATTGAACATAGTAGCTTCAATAAGACTTCTCACTCTATAGGTCTCAAAAATTTTAATTTTTTTATTTTATTTTATTCCATAGTTTGAATTAACCTTTTATTTTTATTTGAACGTCCTTCATATTTTTTTTAGTAAGATTGCCTCTTTGGCATATTTTAAACAACTGTAATAACAATTTTTCATCCAAGAAAAGTTCCTATTTTCGATATTTTTTTATAAAGCTTTCATAAATACTTCCTTGTCCGGAGATTAGGTGATGGGATTCTAATCTTTTTTTATAACTGCAAAAAGTTTCTCAATAGGGGCCATAGTGAATTAATAAGAGCCCAGATATAATACAGTTACCTAGTATAATCTTAACTTTTGTAATGTCAAAACACTTTTGTGGTAGGTAGCATTATCTAGTAAAAAAACAGTATTCATCCTCCATTCTTCGGAGGTTTAGTCTAAGTATTCTATGATTTATAGTAAAAAATAAAGAAACGTTGTTGTATTATTTTTCCCAATGCTCAGGGTATAAAGAATCCTACCATCACTAAACCCAGCTGCAATCATGTTTATTCCGTAATATCTTATTAATTAGTCGTTATTGTTTCTGGTTCCCTTCATACTCCAAGCTTTTCTCAAATAGCTCTAGCTTTATATACTACTCTCATCAATATTTATAATTAACTTGTTTTAGTTTATGAAGTTTACATAATAGTTTGCTGCAATTTAACTTTGTTTCAAACATTCTAAACTGTTTGATCTTTTGTTAATATGATATACCTTCTTGTAAGTAAGTCCAATATTGTTTCTAATAATATTTCTAATCCTTACTAATGGTACCTTAAGATTTAATTTGAGGATCAAGTAGTCATGAATTTATTTGGCTGACATTATTTAATTTGAGTTTTGTTACATAGAACGAATAGCATTATCTATTAGTTTAATTTGGTATTTTTTCTCGTGTTGAATGTTCTTATACTTTTTAATTGTTTTGACTTATCAACTTCTAATTGCTAAGTTGACTTTGGATATATTAATTTTGAATCTCTTCATTAAATGTTTTTTTGTGCAACCATGTTTATGATACAGATTTCTTATAAGCCTACAATCGCATGACCAACATTGTGTGGATTATCATTCAATATTGGAACGTTTACAACACTATATTTTAATTTAGGGGTTAAAAAAAATAGTTTAATTTTCTTACTATATGCTCATTCTCTTATGATTAAATTTCTCAATCAATGTTTATAAGGGGACTCAACTTTGTAACTTTTTCTTTTTTCTGAGACTTTTAATTTTTGTTATTAAGGATTCTACTTTAGCTAATAATATCTATTTTTTATAAGGAGTCACTAATCTAATCCTCACTTATAGTACTCTATAGTTTATTGTCCTCAACTATTGTACTTAAAAGTTTACGAGGATCGATTATTTAGGTGCTAAAAATTTTGTTTTCGATACTTAGTAAAACTTTTGTTTCTAAGCATAGGATGTGAGACTTTGTTAGAGAAATAAGTTTTTAGTCATTTATCTCATTGTTACCAGGAGCCATCAAACAAGTTGTTTTGCAGTATACTAACTCTTATTATGAATTATCATTATCAGCAAGATTCTTTTCTGAGAGTTCATCGTCCTCATCAGTTGATGGCCTCCGCCAATTACCTTGATGCAAAAAGTCTCTGATGTCTGATTATTTAAAATTTTCGGGATTCCGCTTCTCCATAATTTATTTCGATTTCTATTAAGTTTATTTCATAGTTATTACTATATAGAATAATAATTGTGTAGTTAAAGTAAATAAAATTATAATTTAAATTGAAAGTCTAACAAACTATCACAAATAATTAAATTTAACCACTCTTCTATTAATATTTATAATTTTTGTAAGGGGCTTTACTATATAGCGCAAAATGAACAACAATTTACAAGGGGTCCATGTGAGTGAGGTTAGGTCAAAAATAGGTTCAAAAAAAGAGCTATACGACTTTCTTACTTAGGAATGTGGGGCCTACCTACCCAAGATCAATTGCTCTAATATATACTTTTTCAGGAGCATCCTTACAGGGTAGAAAGAGGTACTATATTTGTTAGACTTTGCTATAGTTTTTGAAACGAAGCGATGTGATACTATCTGCTATTCCTCAGATTGAGAGACTTACTGCAGACGATTTTTATCGTATGCTGAAGACAAGCCTTCAATATTGAAGTATTTGCCAGATTAAATGGATTGGCTCCATTTAGATAAAAAATGGATCACTGATATTCTACTGACTCTTGACACTGAAGGAATTAACTAGATGATATAGAGTGCTAAGGAATAAAGAAGAGTCAGGCTTGATAATTCACAAAATAACATTGTACACTTGAAGCCCTAATTATTAGATGCCCTAAACAATTCCATAAGTTACAGTGGTAAGTATAATATAAAATCTAACTCAGCTTTAGTTAATAGGGAAGATCAGCATTCTTATTGAAATAGAGCACAAAAAGAAAATCTAGACAAGTTGACTAGGAAGAATAGAAATCTGGTATGAAAATTGGCTCAAAATCAAAACACAAATTTATGGAACAAAACCGACGGGTCAGGGATGAAATGAATGATTTAAGGGGTTAAATTGAGGAAGTAGTCAGCTATAAACAGCTCGTCATGCAACTCCACGATGGTGGAGTAATTGATCAAGAGGGCAACCTTTTAAACTAGCAACCTATTCAATAGAATAATAACTTCATGATTTGAATGTTATTGCTTTTGGGGACTAAAGTGATTTAAATCCAGTTAGAATTAATTTATTTAATAACTAAAATTTTTAATTTTACACAAAATCTTTAATAAACTAATTGATAAAATTATTTATACCTAAAATAAAGCCTAATAGCTTATTTAATTTTTAACTTCAAAAAAAGGGCAAAATTTCACCATGGGATGGTGAAAAAAATGCCCCTGAAGGATTTTCTTAAAAACTTCAAAATAATAAAGAGTAAAAAAACATGGGGTAATTCAAGTTTGTAAGCTTATTAAAAAAAAGGAATAAAATGTGCTATTTGAGATTTTTGTATTTTCAATGAGGGGTTTTTGAAATTCATTTGTAAATATTTTTAGCATCTTATCGAAAGTAGAATGAGAATCCCTTTAACTATTAATACAACCAGTTCTGCTACAGCTTAATAGGGTTTATAGTTAAGCTATTTAATTTAATTTTTATTAAATGCTGTATTTTTGTTTTTGTCATATAAAAAAAATTGTAAGAGTTTTGAATAGAGTGTTAGAGTTTGTAAGAATTTTGTACTTTTTGAACTATAGAAATAAACTAACAAAATAAATGATAAACTTAATAAAGCAGTCTTAGATTAGTAACAATAAAAGTCTCTTAAATTTATGTTGCTAAAATTAATGATTAGAGAATAACTTTTTGCTCTAGATGAAACTAAATAGAGCAGCTTCAAATACTATTTAAGCAAGCCATGTATCTAGGTATTACAATTCAAAAAATGGGTAAAACTTCGAAGGCTAAATAAAAATAAAAACTTGGATCTCCTCTGTTTGAGGTTTAATGTGATGAGAACTCAGGTTACACTGCTGACTTTTTCAATGATGAGTAACTGCAGGAACTGAAATAATAAGAGTCAAAGCAGAAGATTCTGGAGCATTTGAAGAAGCAAGGCATGCTGGGAAGGCAAACTTACAAGGACATTAAAATATAGCTAAAGAAAAAGTTTGGGCCAGAGACAATAAATATACATAAAAACTGGCTAGTTGCTACCCTCAATTCACGAAAGGCTGATAGCAAGGCATCTACACCAGCAAATAAAAAGAAGATCAATAATACCAAAAAAATTGCAAAGGCAACCCCACTTAAGGGGGGTCAAAATAATGATGATACTTTCAAATAGAAGCTAAAGTTCGTTAACACATTCAAATAATGGAAACTAAAGTAATGCTATTGGATTGGAATTGTAGTCCCTGTAGTCCGATTTAAAGCATACAGAATCAGAATTATCAAACATACAGAGTGACACAACCTTTCCTGAACTTAATCAAATTGAAGACTTGATCGAGAAAAAATTTGGACAGCTTACATCGAAAGCTCGAGAAGAAATAAATGAGCGTCTACTATAATAAGTGCCGGATTTTCTTCAAAATCCACAACTATTAAAATTGACAGAACAAATTCAGGAGGCTTTCAGCAAATTGACCAAGTTGGAATCCTAACTCAATGCAGTAGACTTCGAGTAAATTTCAAAATAGGTCGCTGATGGGCGAGAGGAGATTCAACAGACATTCTAAATATTGGTTGAAGATATTAAAAAGGTAGCCCCAACTCTCGGTGTTGCAACACAAGAATCGTTGGCAAGAAACGTGAAAAGGATCAATGACAAGATCATGGAGATGCAAAAAGTATTTTAGGATTCAACCTCAGATTTAAAAAAAACAGAAGAGAAGTTGAAGTCTGTATCAAAGTAAAGTAATGAATAAATTAGTGGACTAGAAAGTCTAGTAAGAGATGTTGAAAAGAAACTGAGATGTGTTGCAGACACTTTCAATGAGACCATTGAAGAATGCAAAGGCAATATTACTAAAAATATGAATATAATTAATGAGAATATTGCAACAATAAGTACAAGAGTGACAAACATGGAAAGAAATTCGCTTAAGTATAAAAGTGAATAAATTAATATGTAATTATAGTAACAATCACAATCAAAGATAATTCCTTAATAACAATCAAACCAAACCAATAGCTTGAATATTTAAAATCCTAGCATTAACATTCAAGACACAATAATGAAGTACAACAAACATGACCCCAAAATAAAATTTATTATAATTGGGAATAAAAGTACCTACATGATATCAACATTAAGCAGCTTATTCCAGTTGAAGATCAGATTGACGATTGAGAATTCATGAATGGTAGGAAGTATTGATTGTTATTGCATTTACTTACTTTATAACTTCTTTTACTATGTAAATGAGATGATGATGGGGTTTTGGGGTTTATATAGTTTCTGGACAGAATCTGATCAGATTTTGAAGAGGTATCGATGTGTGACTTATTAGCCGTCATAGGGTCTTATATTGAAAAAGATGTCTTTTCACTATTTAGTAATGAAAAGGAGTTAGTACTATATATGTCTCCTATGGCTTGGGTTTCTTAACCAGTTCCCTCTTTTGTTTTTCTGTTTGAGTTAGAGTCCTCTCTAGACTGTTTTTTGAGTATTTCTTCTTGTTTAGTATTTTCTTAAATGTTGCTATTTACTAATCTAGTAGGTAGTGTAGCTTCAGTATTAAATAGGGATTTGGGGATTTGTTGGTCTTATTTCTGGATGATGTGTTGAGTTAACTATGGATTTGTCATTTTTCCAGAATTGTAGAATCTTTTTTGGTAAGGTTGTTTTTTCTTGTCATTTGCTTTCTCTTTGGCTTCGTAAGCAATCTTTTCTCTGGTTCTTTGGTACTCCATTATTTCCAGTTCAAGTTAGTTGATTTACTCTTAGATTTATTATTCATTGAGTTTCAATGTACTTCTGTGGCGTCTTCATTCCAATGTGTGCGTAGTAATGTGGGATGAATTCTAGGTCTTTTGTTGTGTCGTCTTTTCCAAAAGAAAGACAGTCATCATCATCACTCTAGTCATCTGCCTCAGAGTCAGTTACTGAAGTGTTGCCCATTTATTTTTCTTCCAGTTCTTGGGTAATAGTTGGGGTAGGTTTTTTCCTTTTCTTTTAGTTGTGCGTATATTTCATAGGAGGGTTCTTCATCACCTTCCTGCCAGACTTAGTTGCATACAAAGGAGACTTAAGATTCGTCATCCTCTAGATTCTCGAAGTTTATTGTTTCGAGCTTGTTCTGTATTGAAGTTAGATTTGCTTTAATAACACTGTCACTCAGTGAAATTATCACTCTATAGTCAAATAGATACTAATTGTATTCAATCTCAAAACTTCCTTCAGGGTCCTGGAAATAACTCTGGTTCAGTAATTAAATTAGGTCGTCCTTGTGGGTTTATTCACGCATATCACAAGTTGCATTTAAATTTAATAATACTTTTAATAATAATACTGTGTAATAACTTTTTTAAAAATAATAATTCAACTGATTCTGAATATAATCATTTTTATCATTTAAATTGATTAAATTAATATTAAAAATTATATTGTATTATAGTTTTAAAAATATACTTTTAAGATATTATGCGGCTGTTAAAGGTGATCAAAGACTACATACATTGAGAAGAAAGCAGGTCATGGTGGCACATGCTTAAATGTTGAATGCATCCCATCAAAAGCACTACTAAATGCCTCTAGTAAGTTGCACGAAGCTCAACATGATTTCAAGGAACTCTGAATTATTTTAAAAGATATCTCTATCAATTGTACACTCAATTGATGAAGTTAAAAGGAGATGACAGTCAAGAGTTTGATCAGTAGTATTGAATTCCTATTCAAGATAAATAAGGTTAATTACTTGAGAAGTCATGGAAAACTCTAATAAGTATACAAGATAGAAGTTGACTTGATTGATCGAGGCAGCTATACAATTAAATCTAAGCATTTAATTAGTGCTACTGGATTAGAGTCATCATCAATTCCTGGAAATTTTATCTTAATTTATAATAAAAAAAGGTATTGTCTCTTCCACTTGAGCTCTTTTACTTGAAAAATCTCCACGGAACATCATATAATTTAAAATTATTCTTAAATTACTAGATAAATATCTTAACTAGAACTTGTGGTAATTGGGGGGAAGAATTGGTCTTGAGATTGGCAGTGTTTACACCAGACTTGGATTCCTAATATATATATACAGAATTTAACCAACAATAGACGCTGAGCTTACTCAATAATTCAAAAAGATCCATTTGAAGAAAGGATTAGAAGTTTATGATGAAAACTTAAGTAGTTATTGATTCTAGAGAACCAAATGGATGAAATGTTGAATTTAAACTAACAGAAGGTAGACCAGTAACTGTCATTGATAGTGATTATATCTTTGTATCAACAAGCAGATGAGCTTATACTGAGGGATTACTACTTGAGAGAGCAAATCTAACTGCAGATAAATATGGAGAGGTAGAAATCAATGTCTTAAATATTTATGATCTTGTTGATGTGATATAAGGAGCTATACTTGTTCATAAAGTTGAAGAGAAGGTATCGCTGCAGTTGAAACTAATCTACAAAATTATAGGCATGTTAACCATCATATTGATAGTAGTTGCATCAATTAGATTTACTGTAGTAGAATTAAAAACATATACAAATATAGTAAAGGAGCTTTTCCATTTAGAGCAAAGCTGCATAGCTAGAATTAACAATACTGAATGCACTTTAAACAAATATAGTGACAACATCCAAGATTTTCTGGTCTAAATGCTGATGAGACAATAGTTTAGAGTGTTTTGGGGAGTTATGATATATTATTTTAATAAAATAAAGAATTTATAAGAATGAAATTAACAATAACAATAATAAATAAAGATCATAAAAGTCAGTTTCATCTCTTTCAATAGCTAGTTATGTATCTTATTGTTGTCATTCTTCTGCTTCCTTGATCTTTTCGCTGCAGCATCTAGTAAAATCTTCACCTTAAGTCTCACCCATTATTGCCAATCAGGACTTATTGAATAAATAATATAAGTTTATATTTCAATGTAACTATCGTTATTGCTAATAGCACTTCATAATCTTACTGATGAGACATTATTTCTTTTTACTTATATTGGTCATCTAATTGTTATAATTCTTTATTTTATAAAAACGATATATAATAAATTGAATATGGGCTGTCGCTGATAACATTGCCAGAGCTTATATCGCTCATCCAACTCTTGCTGAGGCATTTAATGAAGCATGTATGGTTGCTAATGATAAATAAATCAAAATTGATGGGTCTTGTCTATTAAATTTAAGTATTTAAATTTAGGCATAATTAAATTCAATATTAACAAAATTATTCAAGTAATATAATGCAAGAGTCATCCCTTACATCTTAACTTAGATTTAGCATTAATAATTCCAATGTCTTTATCTACTTATTGCTCTAAATCAAATTCCCTTATATCGTCATCATCTTCTTACTCAGGAAGTGATCTAGGGACATACCATTTAATTATACGCAGATATAAATGTCCCACTCAACTTATTGGCATTAAATCTTTTAAGATGAATGTTTAGACCACTTTGCATAATTTGTGGTGTTTCCTCTTTAAGTAACAGACAAATCCAATTTCTATAATGTTTTAGTCGACGATTTCTTTGGAATTGCTCTCACTAAGGACTTTTTTTTTCTATAATTCTAATTATCAATCAATTTATCTCCCCAATCAACCAATCACAGAGAAGCTTACAAGTCTTCTCTGGTGTTAATTTGCTTTCATCAGAATAGTTAAGCATCTCCTTGAAGAATGAAATATTAAAAACATAAAAGTCATTGAATTTTCCATTGAGAGTTTGTGAATTTGTTATTATTAATAATACTATATCATCAGTTTCTCTATAATATATTTTTTAAATAATTAGCTTACTAGAATGTAACCTCATCAAGGATTTGAGTTGGTAATATTGGACATTAAAATGTCAATGATAACAATAGATACTGTATAAGCATCATAATAAACTTCAATTTTAAGATCTTTATTATTGATTAATCTAATATATGACTTGATAGCTGACTGAGAGTTTCCAGAATTCAAGAGTATATTAGGTTTAAACATGCATTCCTTAAGAATATAGTTTATCATTTTATATAACTCTTAAAGGAGAGGTAGTGTAAAATCATTCAGTTTAGTAGTGACCATAAGCAAAATATATCTTCAAATGTGTTTTATGAAAGTTCATCTCTCACTGATTTGTTGTCTCTCCACAATACTTTAATTTAAAGTTTACAAAGCATCTCCAAATCATTTTGACAGATAATTGAGCTGAATATGTTGATTTTGTGTGCTTGTTCACATGATCAGGCTCATTTGTGTATAATCGTATAAACTCCTCTAAATTTATAAATTTTAAGCTTCTCTTTAAATGATGTGAACTCTAAAAGTTCTATTGTTTTTCTCTCTCCAGCCTTAGTAACTCCTCTAAAAGCTGTTATTTATTTTTAACATGAATGTTATGATTTTTTTGGCTTTTCTCCTGTTTAATATTTGTTATAATTGTCTTAGCTTTTAGTTATCTCATATTCCAACTACTCTTCTCCTTGAATTTTGATTTTCAAATGTAAGAATTAAGTATCCCCATACCAAGCATTATCTCATTAGGAGATAGCTTCAACTATAGATTGAGTTATCCATCATATATTTAAGAAAGACAAGAATTGTAAGATGCAACTATTTTTTACTTGTCTAAATCAGTTTCTTTAAATGTAGCTTTGAACCATGAGACAACTGGCTTATGATCTGATCAGTAAAGTGACAAAAGTGTGGGATTGTTTCGAAGTGCTTAACTATCTTAATATATTTTTATCGCAGCAAGATTGCATTCTAACTTTTTCTATATCATACTCAAGAGTGTCGGCCCTGAACTTGATAGTTTGTTGTAATTAAATTTCACATTTGAAATTTATCAAATACATTTCCAGCTGCTTTTTCTAGTTTTAACTAGTCAATATTTCTATACTTGTAAATTTTGTTTTGCTAAATCATGTCAATCAATGCTTTAGATTCCCGCTGATAATTAATTAATTTAGATCTCCAAGCCAAAGAATAACATCATACTCAAAAATATACTGTTGAAAAACTGCAATTTTTTCAAGATTTAAGCATCATTTTAGATTCTTCTTGATACTTTAGATTGTAAACAACTTAAAATGGCATTAGTTACGCAAATTTTAATTTCACAAATCTAGATTAAGCAATCTATAGCTCTCTTGTTGCCACTCACTCCTTTTATTTCAGTCCCTTTTAAGCAAGTTACTGCAGATCTGAAATCAATTATTACTTATAAATATATATTATATGGAATCAAAACAAAAATAAAAATATAAAATATATTTAACCAATCTGTAAATCTATATTTATAGAGTTTGTATGTTTTATGAAAAAACTATTTAAATATCTTACTACAACTATAATTTTAGATTAAATCCTGCTAATAATTAATAATATTATTATTTTATCAATCTATTTGAGTGGAATATCTAGTCTCAGATATTATTATAGTACTCATTTAAATATATTTTTAAACTTACTAATTATTTCTATCAAAATATAATTTATTTTGTCATTGATTTTTGTCATTCTTGAGAGTTATGACTTAATAAAGTCCCATTTAACTATGTTTTGTAAGTTCATCAACACACTAAAACTAATCAATATATTATTATTATTTTAATATTAATGTAGAATAATAAAAGTGCATAAAAAAGTAACAGGCTGAAGCATACTTTGAGTTAGAGCAAGATTGATTTAACAACAAATATATACAAAATAATTGAAAACTAAACCAGTCCCAACCAACTTAATTAGAGAAAAGGTAGATTAAATAAATTATTTATGGTTAAATGGTAATGCAAAATAAGCAGCAAAAATGATTGAAAAAGTAATAGGTCTGAAACTAGCGAAAATAGTCAACTAACTTGGAG
>ARYC01008978.1:0-18747 GCA_000711775.1 Oxytricha trifallax | reverse complement strand
TTTATTATATAAAATAGCAATTTGCTGAGAACTCGCTGAATACACCATAGATAAAGTGGAATTTGACAAAATTATTGTAATTTTATTATATAAAATAGCAATTTGATGAGAACTCGCTGAATACACCATAGATAAAGTGGAATTTGACAAAATTATTGTAATTTTATTATATAAAATAGCAATTTGCTGAGAACTACGCTGAATACACCATAGATAAAGTGGAATTTGACAAAATTATTGTAATTTTATTATATAAAATAGCAATTTGATGAGAACTCGCTGAATACACCATAGATAAAGTGGAATTTGACAAAATTATTGTAATTTTATTATATAAAATAGCAATTTGCTGAGAACTCGCTGAATACACCATAGATAAAGTGGAATTTGACAAAATTATTGTAATTTTATAATAAATGGTTGTACTCTATTATACTCAAAATGGCATAATTTATAAATACAAAAGTTCATAGTCACAATTTTTGTTGAAATAAACTTGAAAATAGAGGATATACAAAAGATAAAGAAGAAATAAATTTAGTTGAATTTAATAAATTGTTATCAATTATTGGTGATATTATTGATTTAAAAACAAATATAATCTTTATAAATAGTTTAATTTTATATTTCTAAATGTCTATTTATATTTTTAACTGTTAAATATAATCATATATTTATTTTAATGTTAAAAAAGTAAAATATTATTATTTTTATTATATTTAAGATATGCAAACCTCAACATCAATTTATAACATAAAGCGTGTATTATTTATAACTTTATTTCATAATGGAATCGGTTCTGTTTGCTATTACTAAATTTAGAAAGAATGATGATTTATTGATAAATTAAGATGACTAATAAAATAGTTTTAAAAAGTCTTACCTTCATAATTTTGAAAATAGTTATTCATTTTTTACATTTAAGAAATTTTCTATTAAAGTAAAATAATTATTCTTTTAGAATTTTTTTAATAATATTTATGTAACAATTATCAAGTTGCATGAATAATTTAATAAATAAATTAAATCTTTTCATTTAACTACACTATTAGATTAAGCTTTGATAGATTTTATCATGTTAACTAGATAACCAAATTATCCCAAAAATTATCATTAAAAGATCAATAAGAAAAAAGACGAATTAAATCTTTATGTATAAAATCATGAATTGCTACTATAAGCTTAATAGAAACTTAGTCATTTGCAATTAAATAATTAATATAAAATCGTTTGCTTATTATTTTTAACGAGTACTTATTAATATTAATTATAATAAATATAAATAATCACCTTCTGTATGCGATATTTAAAGAATTCCGTTTGATAAACACATGAAATCCAAATTATTTCGAAAACTAACACTCATGCTTAAAATACAATAATAAAATGCAAGTCATTTGAAACTAATGATTAATAAAAAGCTGTAAAAACAGTTGAATGTTTACCATCAGTAAACTCTTAGTCATAAGGAATTCAATCTAAATAATTGGAACAACAGTATTTCTTAAATAAAAATATATCAATAAATCAGAATTTATTAATATTTATGCCTTATATATTTTTATCAGCTTAATAAATTTTTATGATAAAATTGATTTTTTAGAATTCCAGTCTTTTAAAGATATTCTTCTTTAAAATTAGGTGTTTTAGAGTATTCATTTTTTTTATATACCATTATAAAATAATGAAAGTTACAGTTTACCTGTAATGAATTAGGGATCTTCCCAGTACAATTTGTTTGCGGGTTAACAGCTTTTTATGATAGAATTGTTTTTATTTTGGATAAGAACAAGCCATTTAAATGATAAGTTATCATATTTGTTCCCCCTAGTATCCATCCCCCTGTCAAATCAAGTCCCCCTAATATACCCAACTTTATATGAAAAATCATAATCCCAAGGTCTGAATCGTCTCCCTTCATGACATCTTACTCTCATAACAATATTTATATATAAAATGATATAAATTTTTTTTTAATTATCTATTATCATTTTAATTGTTGTTTTGATGTTATTTGGAATTTTTGGCAACTCTCACGACGTCCGTCGACTATTTAAGACACATACTGCCATATGAAAATATATTTCAATTGAGTTTACATTGTCTAGACTTATTACAGATTTTATTAATACAATAAAGCTATGCACATAAAAATTCCAAAAATCTTTTCAGCCTAAATCATCTCATTTCGATTTAAATATAAAAATTAACATGAGTAAATTTTTTAAAAAATCATTACTCTCTTAAATAAAAATTATTTTATCATAAAAAATGATTATGTTTGTTAATTTATTTTTATTTTCAATTAGTTAAATCTTAGCATAATCATTATCGTTTTTTATGATAAAATAATTTTTATTATAAGAGAGTAATGATTTTTTAAAAAATTTACTCATGTTAATTTTTATATTTAAATCGAAAAAAGATGATTTAGGCTGAAAAAGATTTTGGAATTTGTATGTGCATAGTTTTATTGTATTAATAATATCTTTATTAAGTCTAGACAATGTAAACTCAATTGAAATATATTTTCATATGGCAGTATGTGTCTTAAATAGTCGACGGACGTCGTGAGAGTTGCCAAAAATTCCAAATAACATCAAAACAACAATTAAAATGATAATAGATAATT
This sequence comes from Oxytricha trifallax, assembly GCA_000711775.1. Classification (NCBI taxonomy): domain Eukaryota; phylum Ciliophora; class Spirotrichea; order Sporadotrichida; family Oxytrichidae; genus Oxytricha; species Oxytricha trifallax. Next base: position 16,115 of record ARYC01008978.1, on the reverse strand, counting down.
AAAAAAAAATTTATATCATTTTATATATAAATATTGTTATGAGAGTAAGATGTCATGAAGGGAGACGATTCAGACCTTGGGATTATGATTTTTCATATAAAGTTGGGTATATTAGGGGGACTTGATTTTTGAGGTGGGGGGGTGGGTGGGGTACCTGGGGTGAACAAATATTAAATTCATTGATAGTTTTTCTTAATAGAATTTAACTTTTTAATTTATAGAAGTCTTTTGAGAATAGTTACAAAAGCCGAGCATTCATTAATTATTTTATGGGAAATAATCTATATCAAAAGCAGATAAGCTACTTAGCTTTAAGACGAAAGCTTTTGGGTTCTGAATTTAGTAAATTGAAATCAGTGTAAAAAAGACTGACAAAAAAAATGATTTAAAACAAGTTGAAAAGTCCCCCAAAAAATTGAATATTAAAGAAAATTCATCAATTTAATATATTAAGAGCAGTAGTCAGTCTAGCTGCAGACTAATGTTTAAAATAAGTGAATAAACAATTATGATTAATGTTTAATTTAAAATGATAATTAAAATATATTAAATAATATTATTAATGTAGAAAAAAGAAGTTTATCTAAAGAAAGTCAATAAGCAGAAATACAAGCAATATTCGATCCAATCATCCATTAAAGTATTTAAATTTAGCATAATTCTTTTTTATAAAAAATAATAATTCGTAAATAAGATTTGAGTAATTGCTTGTTGATAAATGTCATTAAAAATAATGAGAAATAAATTTAGAAATCTATAAATATTTTGAAAGAAATTTGCAACAGGAACTCCATTTTATATAAAATGTTTAGTTTACGAACATTACCACTTAAGATCTATACAGAGTTAAGATCGGTAATTCTTAATTCTCTTTACAATTGGACTTCATCTCTTTTCTTATAAATAACAATTTGGATAATTTTTCAGAAATCTAACAATCTCACATTAAAGTAGTACCGTTAAGCACTGTTTTTGTAAGATATACAACCATGCCGAATAAGTTGCGCTAAAAGAGATCATCAGACCTTGTTAATCGCAACCAAACTATAAAAAGCAACATAGAAGAAAAAACTTAATTTTCAAGCATCAAGACATGCATAAAGAGATAACTTTGAGATTATAGAATGAAATTAAAAGTAGGTTAGATGCGGCTGAAGGCATGTCTAATTTGTTATAGAAGTAGCATCAAATCAGTTATAAGAAATTAATTATTTTAAAGGAAGCTTTTTATAAATAAGCGAAACTAATTAAAAAGACTAATATTTTAAAAAGAGATAAACAAATAGAATGGCTCTTATCTAAATAGATTTTTAAAATATAAAAAGTGCAGTCAAACTAATTAAAGTGTTCTATAGTAAGCAGTAAATTATAACTCTTGCATGTAATGATATAAAAAACAGGGAATTAAAAAAAACGTTGCAAAATGAATTTGTAAAATCTAATGACATTTTCTAGTTATAAATTTTTATGTTCAACATTAATGTCATCCTAAATTTTCATTTGATAAACCATTTATGATAAGTGAAAAGAAAATTTTGAGATTATATCAAATTGATCAATTTTTTTTAACTATCATAATTAATATTGATGCCTTTGAACAGTTTCCAATACTATAAATTTAAGTTTATGTCCCAATATGAAATATTAATGACTATTTCTAACATGCCTTTCACTAAGTAACAAAAATAACAAATAAAAGCATTTTAAGATATTTTTGCAATTTTTTATGTACTAAGCTGAATTTAATAATGGCAAACTTGTTAAAGTTTCACTTCTTCCATTTCTTTATAATTTAATTTTATTATTTATCATGTTAGTAATATTTTTGCTTTTTTTTTCTTAATCATGAATGCTTGATTGCTTCGAAAATTGTTTACTCTTGCGCTCACTCTTTTTATATTTAGATCACATTTTGTTATAAGAAAAAATAAATTGTTCAAAGGCCAACTTCGTTAGAGTTACAATAAACCAAATAATGAAGGACTATGAAAAAATTGCATTTTCTTAACCTATTCAATTAATAAGTCTACTCATTAGGCCATGCTTTAAATTTTCAATTAAGAATTAGCTATAAAATTATATTTTTGATTTAATTATAATCCTTATTTTATAATCAAAATGGGAATTCCCAAATAAAGCGATTCTATTTCTTCATTATTGACGTCATTTTCATCTTGAATTATCTCAAAGTATTCTAAATCCTCTATTTTTGATTTTAGTAATGCATTAGACCAATAATTCTTATGTTCATACCAAGTAGTATTACTAAAAAAGAGTAATTAAGAAATACTTTTTGTAATTTTATTTTATTGGGCCTATATATTCACCTATCTCTGATAAATAAGAATATATTTAATAGTATAAGTTTTAAATTTATAAAATAATTTCCTATTATATATTATAAATGATTCTTCATAAGTGGGTCTTGTACTTGTTTTTGAAAGGATTTGACCGATGTAACTGAATCTTCTTACTTGAGAGTGTAGAAGAGAGCAAATGCGTCATTTCCATCTTGGCATCCCTCTATTTGTAATTAACTTGCTCCTTAAGTTTAAAATAATCCCTCACAAAGCGAAGAAAATCGATCGAGAGTTGGGCTCAACGCAATTATCTCTCGACAATCTTTTTGTTTTTAATATATTGTGTGTTAGAATAATATAATCTCCACCAGTCTGTGGAAATGTGTATGTACTTCCCGCTAACTCCCATGTTATTAAGAAGACAATGGAATTTGAATATGAAGATGGTAATCTCGACACAAGTTAGGAATCAGCGATTGCTTGTAATTAATTAAATGAAATGTACCTTAGGTCGATCTACTCAACAGATATTTACAGTAACCTTAAAATAATAGAGAAGACTCTGTACTTTATTGCAATTGTTAAAACAATTTTATAATAAATAAATGTTTATAAATAGAAGAAAATTAAATTAGTCAAATTTCATAAAATACGAAATGCTAGCTCGGAGGATGAACTGGATGAGATAGCGAAAGGCAGCCTGGAATCTTGGCAGTTAATGTTGGCCAATTTAAACAATCTAGAGCTCATTCGATAGAACATTTAAATAATTTGGATTTTTCAAATTGACGGTTCTATTTTATCACATGCGTGGAGGGAGATAATTTGACTTTAATGTGGGGGTTATAATTTAATGAAATAAAAGCGTTTAATTTAAGTCTGGTTATCTCGTCCAGGGATACGATAAAATTGTACCAAAATATCAAAGTTCAGCTAATTTTAAGTTCACTATCGAATGAGCCCAAGATCGTTTGAATTGGCCCACATTAACTGTTAAATTTTTGAATTATAATTAATTCAATAAGAATGATTTTACCAATTTCGAATGTATTCCCACGATAGTAAAATCTTTTCGTGTACTCATGACCAATAACTACAAACTGAAGATGCCACTTAACCAAGATTTTTTAACATTTTAAATTGAATTTATAGTTTTTGTATACAAATTCATAAATCAACTATGATATAAATATATGACTCTTGCTTTAATCATGAAATTTTATGTTTAATTTATATTTAAAGTAAGGATATCAATAGTAAACAATTTATAAGAATTCGTTAAAAATAGTTACAGCAGATTTTTTGTAATAAATAAGTGATTAGTAAAAGATATAGTGCGATCAGTAATGTTTTCTATAAAATTCAAATAATTTCATACTCAACACTTTTTATTGATTAATAAGATAATATTAAGAAATTAGAGAAATACAAATATACTTATATTCTTATAGTAATCTTAACTGCCAAATATAAGACTTGCGTATAATTACATTTTTTTAAATTAACTTTTAATACTTAACTGATTGCATATTTACATTGTACAGTTTTATTTTTTTAGTCTTTTTAAAAATATTAACGTGTACCTAAAAATGATAAATTGTACAGTTTTAAAAATTAAAGTTCTTAATCAAGGAATTGTACATTTTTAAATACTTTGCTTATAAGAGTAATTAATGTTATTTTGTTACAAAAATAATGATGAGATCATTCACTGTCTTGAACCTTTTTTTATTCTTTTTAGTCTTGCTTATTAGTCTTAAGATCGTTCCTCTCCACAAATGTATGTCCTAGATCTGTTTCTTCGTTCTCCAACATCTGTGAATCCCCGTCTTCTATCAAAAGCTACCGAAAGTACAATACCAGCTCGATCTCACTAAAAGAGAACTTCTAGTCTGCTTTCAGCATCTCCGAGGTGAATTTTGTTATAACATCCGTGATTAAATGACTTTCTGTCCATTCATTCATTTAGTTGAAAGGTGGCATATTAGAAATGACAATCACTTGGCACTATTGTATTCTCACCACCGGCGTTTTGTATTTCAGATTAACAGGATACCCTGTCATTCAAAGAATCGCTTGAGGTCATCTATCTTTTCACTATCGTAGTAAATGTCTCTATTGATCCCGTTCATGATAACGAGCTTGGATTGAAAGTGATAAGAGCTGGATTCCATACAAATGGATTTATTGAGTTCTCTGACATTCTCAGTGATAAAGATTTTCTCATATATTCAGCGATAGTAGTCTTTCCCGTGTTAGGCTCACCAAAAAATCAGAGAAAATTCACTTTTTCTGGACATTTTCTGAAGATTACTTAATTCAATTTGTCAACTGTGTCGAAGTAGAGCATTTCTTCAAGCTTTTTTTAATCAAGCCTTTTTAACTGTTGAGATTAGTCTCAGATCTGTGTAGAAACTGGATTTATGACTGGAAAATTGTTTGCTTATGTTACTCTGGCTTTGAGATGAGTTTCTATTCTAATCCTTAGTAGATCATTCGTAGTTTGTGATTTTTCACGATTTAACCACAGACTAAATCATTATCATGGTGCTTTCGGTACATGTCATTTACTTAATATATCTATTTTTATATTGCTAAATCCTTATACTTATCTTAAATTCTGCCTTGTGTTTGTGATGAGTCTCTCTTTAAGTAGTCTAATCAGTTTATCTATTTTTCGCCTAAACTTTTGCGTATACAAAAAAATCTTCAAAGTGTTATTGATCTCTGCCGTCAAGTACAAAATTTTCATAGTTAAAATATAGTTTACTTATGTTCACTTTGCCAATCAGTAACATTGATTCTTTAGACTTATCAAGGCATTTTATAAAGATAATCTATCAAAATGAAGTAATTTTTACATAGTACTAGACCATGTTTAGATATTGCTGTATTGTCTACCATTATTGGCGCAGAGAAATATGAGAGCATGATTATATTTTGGGCTTTAGTTGATACAACCCGCTCGAATTCTGTGTGTGATTGCTTTCATTTTCGACTTTAATACAGAACACAAATATGTGCCTTTCATTGACTCTAACGTCTTTTTCGCTATTCAGGGTTCTTCCATAGACTAGATATTTATCACGACTATTACTATGAGTGTTTTATATATCAATTCTCTGTGTCACTCGTTTGAATAATAAGCTCTGTCATTTCATTTATAATATATTACTATAATAAGCAACGTATTTATAACTGTAAAATATTTCGATTAAAAACTTTAATTATTAAAACTGAATATTGTACAATGTACTATTTTGAGGTACGCCTTAATATTTTTAAAAACTAAAAAAATTTAACTGTACAATTTAAAATGTAAAATGAGTTAAGTTTTTAATATTAATTAAATGTAAATATAAAATTCGCAGACTTAATAACTGACAGTTAAGATTACTCTAAGTATATATATTTGTATTTCTCTAATTTACTAATTTTATAAATTTTATCATTATTAAGCCAAATTATATATTTAACTGAGTCCTCTATGTGATTCAAATAATTTCAACTCATGTTTTACTTTAAAGATAGGTAATTTTAAAAACATTTCATGCAAATTCATAAATCAACCATCCAATGTGGTATGACTCTTGCTAAGCCAGGTTACTCGATGTATTCTGGGTATTCTAAGTACGATAAATTAATTTGTTCAAATTAAGAAATTAATTGAAAATTTACTCTTGTTGTTTTATTTATTTTTAATAAAAATTATCATTTTTAATATAATTGCCTCAAGTTCTAAGACTTTATGATAATTAATAGTTCTTGCAAGATATTAATCTTTTCTATATATTATGGTAGTTTTAATTTTGAATAATTAATGGGTATATTCCACTTATAAATTGAACTTGGAAATATAAAAATAAATTATATAGGTAGTGTTTTTTTATGAATTTTTTTAAATTAAATTAGAAAGATAAATGCTGGGTTAGTTACCATTCTCACCTCGGACTTTTTAATCGAGCTTTCTACTATACTAAACTTGTTGTGGCAGGCAAGGACTCAATGGGTTACCGCACTATTTGACATTTGAATAGGTTAAATCTGCCTTCTTTTAAAATCCTGGAATGTTTTTGGAATTATGATTTATCTGCTAAGATGAGCTATTTGGCGTGAGTTCAAGTTTTCTAGATAATTGTTAGCAGGATTAAATTAGCGATCAGCCTTCAAAAACTAGTAAACGAGAACTATAAAAGCCAAGGATTAGAATTCTCCTCCCACACAAGATCTGCTTAATAATGCTACCACAGTGAAAAAACAGAGACTACTATTTCAGAAGCGATGGAACCTGGTTAGATTTTTTACCACATTAATAATTTTTTTTACAGTTCTGATCTCTGCAAGCTCTGGGTGGAATATTTCTTTTCGCTAGGCTCTTATTTGTATGTATCTCGATCACACATAGAAGAAGAATTGAATTGCGAGATAGTTTTTCAAAGTTTTTGTCTCAATGACTGCCATATAAACTCCTTCAGATACTTCTTTGTCACGACTTAGATTGATGGTTTGATTTGAGTATTAAACAGTGAATATGCTAAATTTTGTTATTTTAAATTATTAACTACACAACAAAAGTAATGCTTTAAAAAAATTTTAAATTTAGCGTCTTTAGTAAGGTAAAATTTATTTAAGGTTAACTTCATCAATCTTATTAAAAAATGTAAGTATCCTAACTAAAATTGCTTGAAAAATATTCTTAGAATATTTCATATAAAAATATTCTATTAAAATTTTTATTAAAAGTGAACCTTAACTAATTTACAGTTTTAGAGATGTTAATTTGTTGCTAAATTATAAATAAGTTTTGCATTGGCAAAGCAAATTTTGTGATGAATTTGAGTGACATAAAATGCTAGTATATTTATTATTTATAAGTTGAAAATAGTGTGTAATTATAATTTATAATACGAAATTAATTTATTTAATCAAAAACTTAATATATTAAAAAGTATTCTTATAGATCAGACGCAGGTGGAGTTAGAGCAATCATTAAAAATGTAAGTTACAAAAAACATATCTTTAATTTATTTTTATAGTGGTCCTACCTGGTAAGACCACAGGTGCTTCGTAAGACTGCACAGAGAAGGGACTTTCAAGACTTTGGGATCAATCAGGATGAAGATGACGACGATGATGAAGAAGATTAAAGAAAATTAGAGAGATTTCCATTTTTGATTAAGATAATAAGTTTTAGTTTTAATGCAAATACAATAAATATTAATTTAAAGTTTACTTATTATAAGTTACGAATAATTTAAAAACAATAAGTAAACATAACTTATGTTTTATATAAGCATTCAAACAGTATAAAACTATAACTATGTTATTAATCAATTTTTAGCTAATAATGAAGATCAAGCTATTATTCAATTCTATAGAATATCAGTAATACTGAATTAGAATAATTTATAAATAATGAGTTTGGTTTTAGAAATTACTCTGAATGCAATTATAGATTCTTTCATAAATAAAAAGTTATTTAATATATTATTTTTTTTTAATTTAATTAAAATAGCTTGATTTGATTTAAAATGATGAGCTAATTAAGTTAATATAATAATATTTATTTTAAGATTAGAAATCAAATCGGTCATAACCATAAATAAGCAAATGATTAAAATAATGCTTTATGAAAAAAATAATACTTATATTGATCCTTTATCTAACAAAAAGCCAAAAAGAAATCGTAACCCACTTAGGATTCCTGTTCAGTGTTTGATGTTTTTCATAGTTTCATTGACCTTAAAACAAAAACTGTTAAACTGTATTAAATTTTTCATTTTTGTTTGCATAGATTATACCCGCTCTACTTTATTATTATCTGAATTATATACTAAATTATAATTTAGTAATGATAATTAACTAAAATATAGACCTCAAAATTCCGTGTGAGTATATCTATGTAAACGAATAAATCCCAATGTATCCTCTATTTTAGAGATTACTGTACTAAATTTCTTCTTATTTTCTTTTGTTCTTGGCTCTTCTCCCCTTATTTTTTCCATTATACTTTATTTCTAGTTTTGAAATGACTATTTAGTCATTTATCATCTTTATTATGATTATTCTCATCAGGTGGCTATCATTTTTTATATTTAAATAAGTTAATTACAAAAGAATCTGAAAAATATGATGAAAATATATTAAATAAAAGTACAAAAAATGTGATTACTTTTTATAATTTATCATACAAAATAAAGAAATATTTATTATTTTATATTCTATATTATTTACTCATTTAAATTGTATATTTATTTCTATATCTACATCTTTAATTGTTTGAGCATCTTAATAAAATAGTGTCTCCCCTTGTTAGAGTTTCATCTTCTAGTCATTAATACTGTTGCACTCATTCAAGAGGTTCGAGATCGCAAACTCAGAGCTTCGATAGGTAAAGGAAGTTCCTGATCTTTGTGAGCCTAATGCACCACCCAGGATACTATTAAACGTGTATTTTTAACTTCTCTCCTATATCGATGGAGTGGGCATTTAATTACCTTCTTTCACAAAGGCTCGAATCTTTCATCTTTACAGCTTAAAGCAACTCATTTTTGACAAGTGAAATGTCCACGTGTAGCTTTATTTAGTTAAAATAGATATATTTGAGTGAACTAGATTGAATAATCAAGATTTTACATTTTCACTTTATTTATATTTTTAGGTACTCTACCGGATTGCTGTTTACGGTAGAGTACCTTTATTATATTAATTTTGAAATTATTTAATTATAAATGCTATACATAAAAATTAAATGCAGTTTTAAGAAAAAGTAATATATAATTAAGAATAAATAAAATAAAGAAATAATGAACAAAAGCTACTGTTTTAAGCAACAAGTTATATAGAGAATAATTTTTGGTATGCTTAAATTATAAATAATTCTAATTTACTAATATTTTGTTAATTATATATTACTTTTCTTAAAACTGCATTTAATATTTATGTATAGCATTTAAAATTAAATAATTTCAAAATTAATATAATTAAGGTACTCTACCGTAAAACAGCCGAAATGCGATAGAAAGCCTAAAAATATAAATAAATTTATATAAATAAAGTGAAATGTACAATCTTGATTATTCAAATTAATTCACTCAAATATATCTATTTTTACTAATTGTTACTTGCCACCTCCTAACCATAAGCATCAACTACCCCACGTCCCCTAAATCATAAATAACATTTTTACAAAGATACCATCTTGCTATTTTCATAATCAATTTTTAATACTCGGCAAGTCTTAAGATTTAGTATTGCTAATGAAGTCTCCTAAGAATCTGACAATGAAGATCTGGCTAACACCTCTCTAATATCTGTTAAAAGACGCAGGGATATGAATGTCTAACTCAAACAAATTTCTCAGGAGCCGAGATAATGAGGCATCTTTATTTTCCAGACAACTCTATGTCATTTAAACAGATAAATTTGCCCATGTCTTGATTTTGGTTATAGGATTTCGATTGCATTAAGGCATGATTTCTGCGTTTCCTCTAAAGCTTATGCAGTTTTTCTCAAATAGATGTCTGATCTTCTTCTTTGTTGAAGAGGAGAAACCTTTACGAATTCCTATTGAAATGATGAGGATTTCATTTCCAGGTAGAGTTCTTGCAAATCAATCTGACTTGTTTTTACAGTATCCCTATTACGCACTCAAGACTCGCTCAGATCTCCTCAATTCGTGCCCTCTATTTTCTAGTCATCTAATGCTCACTAATGACTTCGCTATCCACCAAGGCCAAAATTTTACTCAAATGGAATGGAAGCTGTCTCATGCTTATTAAGCAAAGAATGCAATAATTACTTCGCTACTCTGATTTTTGTGTTTGCCACATTCACTATGAGCTTTTAGTAAAAATTAATTTGATTACCTCTAGCACTTCTAATAAATCAAAAGCAATGGCGCCTGAAATTTTAATTTTCCTAGTCTCCCATCTGCTCAAAGAAGTGTTGTCACTGCATTTATTGCTTGGAGCAACCACATTACTATTAAGTCAACCTAAATCCAACATACGCTTGGGTAAACTTGAGATTTTGACTTCTGCAATTGAGGTGGTGTTCATGAGTCAATATTAGTATTTCATTCCATTCACCCGTATATACACTGAAGCTGCTGGTGTCCAGAATCAATGTTATTTAGAGTCATTTACTTAGTTCAAGGTATTATTATTTAGTCTGTAAATACCAACTTTATTTTCAGAGTAGGTTAAAACCTGAGTACTCTCATTGAAGTTTTTAATAATATTAATTAAGTAAGTATATTATAATTAAAGATTAATTCAACTTTTATTAGATTTTGTTGCTTAATTATTAATTATAGTATTTATTAATAGCTTTTATAATAATTATCTCATTTTTATTAACTTTTAGCAACCTTCTTGTTTGGTCATAATTTATTCTTTTATATAAGATATAAAGTGATAAGATTAACTAGGCCTATTTTAACAAAACATGCTTGATTCGTGAGAACTTTGATTAGTTGAATATATGCATAGGCAGGGAATGTATAGGAGTTCATTTTATTATGATTCACTCTAACTGAGAGTAATTATTTGACTCCTCTAGTTATTGATTCTTCTGCTTTCCGTCGTTGCCCTCTTCATTGGTGAAGGGGAAGTCTGCTTTATGTATTAGTACCAGAATGTTATTGGTATTGAACACGAAATTTCTGCTTGTAGCTGCTAATATTTAGTAGACTATCTTGTATAGTCCTGTGAAAATTAATTGAATATAAATTACTATAACTGATTCTCTGTTCTTTGCAATCGAATAATTTTTTTATTTGTTTTTCAGACTTTGTTGCCAGCTGCTCTGCTCTTTACGTAGTTTCCAATACATCTATTTGAGTCTCCCTCATAACTATGTCTTAGTGGTATCTATGGGATCTTAGTAGTTTATTATTTATTATTATTAAATATTTCTAGTTTAAGATCTTTAAATAGTTCTTATATAATAGATAATATTTTCTCGGAGTCATTAATTTTTTCCAACTTCTTATTTGTCAGTCACTACACTGACCTTTGATAACTATGGTTTGGCTGTTATCATCTTCTCTCTTACCTTCTACTTGCTCTTAGGAAGTTGAGTTAGTCCTTCGTGCTACATAGTCACTTTGGCTAGTACAGGGATGAGGAATTTAGTAGGTTTAGATGTTGGAGTGGAGCTGGGCTTTGGTTTTTTTCGACTGTCTTTTTTAGACCACTTATATTGCTGTGGTTCTGATTATAATCGGTTGAGTTGGTCTTCTAATAGGTTTGTTATTGATAAAAATTGAGTATGATAGTTAGTAATAGCGCTTTATTTTCTTTGAGTTGTAGTTTTAATGATGAGATCTTGAATATGAGTTTGAAAGGGTTTAGTAGCCCATTCTATATGATTGATTTAATGACTTAATAGAAATTTCTCAATGATTACTTAGCTCTATTCTACTCTATTGAATGAAAATTGATGTAAACTTCATTTTTTATAGATTAATCAAAAGGTTAATTGCACGCTATTTTAATATTAATTTATTTAAATATATAAAAAACTACTCTATCTCGAAATTATGTTCATTTCGAGATAGAGTGCGATAAATTATAATTAAATTACTCAATTAGGTTAAATGAATATAAAAATAATGTTACGTTTACAATAATTTAAAGTTCATTTTTAAAACTAATACTGTTTAAAATTTCAATAATATTAGTAATTAATTTAAACATAAATATTTAAAACTTATCTATACTATTCAAATTTTCTAATTAATCTTTATATAACTTTATAATCTAAATAAAATGAACTTTAAATTATTGAAAAAGTAATGTTATTTTTATATACATTCACTGCTTTCAGATTGCAGTTAAAAATTTTGATTGTTTTTATTTGAGAATTATAATAATATTTTAGCTTCATCACCAACATTACAAATTTTGGCGATGCATCGCCAACTTTATAAATGTTGGCGATGAAGCTTAATAAAATATAGTTAATCTAATTTATAAAAAACTTAATCATTATAATCATTTCTAATTCATTATCTATGACCTTTCTATCAAAATATATAGTAATTCTTTAAATGATGTTGGTGAATTGATTTTTAATCAAAAAATTACTATAATACTCATTTACTCTTTGATTCCTTGTTTTCCATATTCATTTTCGTATAATTCTATATAGATTTTTACTATTTGAAAACACTTAAGATAAATGTTCTAAAGTATCCTCATTTATAGTAATTTGTGGATAATAAATTACCCATATAATAAAATCAGGAATCTTAATAAAGCTAAATGAAAACTATTAAATCTTTAAAGACTTACAATAAATCAATTAAGAAAATTAGGAATCCTGAATCAAGAAGGAGATAAATTACATTTTATATGTAAAGTAATTATTTTTTAATATAGTTTATTAATAATTAAAATATCCTAAGCTAAAAGCTTAATTATACTTATTTGAGAAAAGTGATTAATTTTACTTTTAATAAAACATAAATTAAATATTTTCTTGAACATCACAACATATAAAGATTTATTTATATTTCATACTTTATAAATTTCTATTTTAATTTTCTTGATAAATAGAGTCAGCTCCTAATTCTTTTATTATAAGGTTTTTAACTGATTTTTAAATGAGTGATTATACCTAATTGAGTAATTTAATTATAATTTATCGCACTCTCTCTCGAAATGAATATAATTTTGAGATAGAATAGTGGTGTTATATATTTAAATAAATTAATATTAAAATAGTGTAATAAACCTTTTGATTAATCTATTAAAAAATGAATTTTACAAATAAACTTATAAAGTAATTTTTGAAAAGTCCTGGTTTTTGGCATTCTTTCTGATGTGCTCATTTTACTATGAAATTACATTGGGCGTTTCTCTCTTTTTAATTAAATAATTATCCAAAATATTAATTTTTAATTACAATGATTTAATGAATTCTTTAATTTAAATTTTAAAAATTTGACCTTTATATCAGTTCTTAAAGCTATTATTTCGCCATTTACTGATATAAATTTTGTTAAAGATTCAAGTAAAGTGCCTAAACAATAACTCTGCTTTGTTATCTTCAGTCCTTGTTTTAAATATATATGTGTGAACAATTTGAATGAATGCAACATATTCATGAGAATTTGAAATTCGTATGACTGAACAAATATAAAAAATCTTAATAATTTAAGTTTCATCATATAATACGATATATTCTTTAATTTAAACATAGCGAAAATTGTTCATATAGAATGGTAGCCTTACTTAACTGGCATTAAAAGAAAGTGCTAAATTGATTTTGGATTGCAATGAGTGTTTTAAATTATAGAATGCTGATTTTCTAGATTTTAATTATAATATATTTAGAAATAATAATTTATCCAGTCAATTAAACTATTTACATCAGAGCATTCCATAATATAACACAGAATAAATAATGTTTCCTTAGTTTACTTCTCCAAATCTTTTTGTAAATAGAGTCCTTAATCCACTTTTATATATTGAATATAACGCATTAGCATTTTATACAAATAATTAAATACATTTGATTAATCTATGAGAATTCATTACTAGTAAATCCAAAATAAGTACCAATGTGAATTCAGGTTAGCATTCAACTGAGTGATTTGGTCATTCAGTTAACTTCAGCTTGTTCTAATGCAAGTTGATAATGGGAGTATGTTATAATGTTTAGCTGTGGATTTACAATCACACAAAGTCATCTAGATCCATGTAGTTTTCACCTTTCAAGATTAATAAGTCTCTATATCATTTCTTCTCTCGTTAAGAGTATTCTTTATTGAAGGAATTTAACCATTTTCTTGATGAATGATTTTCAACATCAGGCAAGTGCTCAGCACTCACAAAGAAGCAGTTCTTCCTGCTTGCATTTCAAAGATGAATTCATCTTCTCATTTCTTTTTGTAAGCATTGGTGCAGGCTTTCGCAGTCGGAGTTAGTCTTTTACTACCATTAATAGTATATTGATATTTTAATTAGGCTTGTTCGTTACTTACTTCAAATTTATCAGTAAAATTGCCAGCCTTGGTTGAGTGAAAGAGGATGATGTGGATTGGGTTAATTATGTTGCCATTCAATTCAACTTCAGTAGCAGCTCTGCATACTTTCTTAACTCTTGCTCATAATGTAAAATAAGAATATATTAAACATGAATATAATATATATATATATATATATTTAATTTCAAATGATTTAATCCAGATATCTGTAATAATCTCAGCATAAATATCAGCTTCATAGATTTGACTATCTTCCAATGTTAAATTGCTTTCTATGATGGAATATTTCTTAATGAAATTACAGAGCAATATGAGAATAAAAGCTGTGCTTACACCATATCACTGTATTAAGATTTATAAGCATAATATTAAAATATATAAAGAATTTCTTTTTAATTATAAAATGAACAGCTTATCTAAGAACTTAATATAGTCCCTCGCAAGCTAATGTAATGACATCAATACATACGAATCATTTAAATTAAGACTAGTTTCTTTCAGTTTCATTGGTTTAAAGTACCTTCTATGCTGGTGTTACAGCCGAATTCCAAGTTTCAGTACTCTCTTAATCAAACAGATTCTGAATTACTCTCTCTTATTCTGAAAATAGATCTAAATAAAACAAGTAATTACTTTATATAATTACTGATAAAAATGATAATTTAATGATAGTCCTTAAATTCAGGAAATTAAACTTAACATTTTAATTATTTTTCGCACTATTATTTTTTTATGATATATAAGTGGTTTGAAAAACATTCGTAGCATGATATTTCCCCTCTTGCAGTTTCTCTTTGCAGAGTGTCAGCAGTAAGTTAGCTGCTGCTGTTTTATTCTTTAATATATAAAAATCATTTTACAACTTATGATTTTTTCTGTTAAAATGTTAAAAAATCCTATAATGAGGAATTAATTATAAATCATACAATATTAAATTGGATTAAAGCATTCACTAATTCTATTTGTGGAAGCTAAATTTAAGGATATATTCCAACTGATTATTATAATCTACACTGTTAAAAGTGATTTGAATTATCATTTAAAATTAAATTTCTTTAACTCGAAACACATGAAAACCTGATGATTTGCAAGGCTATACCCCTCAAAAATAAAGATTTATTCTGATTTGTTGCTAATATTATTAGAGGGATTTGTACATTGATTAATTAATAATTTTTTGAATTTATACCAACAGTTACTCCCTAATATATAATCCTCTAATACAAATAATAATATTATATAAAATAAGTGTGTACCAGATAATCCTCAAATTTATGCATAAAGAATTATTTATAGTATGAGCCCATTTCCATCTTTGGCTAGCAGGTAGAACAACCCCCCCCTAATGTACTATTTTCTTTTTGTAGTCTTGTAGATTTTTTTACGCTGAGCAAGATTGTCAGAAGCGTCATTTGCTTGCGAGCAATAGTTTTCGAGCTACGACCAAAATTAAGTTCATTTTTATACATAAAAACATAATAAAAATAGTCCAAAATTTAAAATATTTTTTGTTTCTAAATTTTAATAAAAATCAATATTTGGGTCTTTTTGTCAAATTCTGAGCAAAAATCTAATTATTGAAGTAATATTTTGGAAAGTAACCATTTTTGTCAGAAATGCATTATTAATGCTAAAATTATCATATATGACAAAATGGTTACTTTCCAAAATATTACTTCAATATTTAGATTTTTGCTCAGAATTTGACAAAAAGACCCAAATATTGATTTTTATTAAAATTTAGAAACAAAAAATATTTTTAATTTTTGACTATTTTTATTATGTTTTTATGTATAAAAATGAACTTAATTTTGGTCGTA
>ARYC01008977.1:0-30195 GCA_000711775.1 Oxytricha trifallax | reverse complement strand
TTGTGAGGAGAAGAAAGCTTTTAAAAATAAAGAGATTAAACTAATAGAAATTCCCAACTACCCTGAGATTTCCGTCACTAATCTTTATGAGGATGCCATGTAAGATGAGGAAGTGGTAGTTTACCTTCCTACCAAGAAACAACTCTCTAATAAACTACCAAAGAGGAACATTTTCTTTGGTGTTTATAGTACAATAAAAGAGGAGTATCTCAGAGAAATAATTGAAGAAGCACATAAGAAACGATATTCTATCTCTCCTGAAGACTAGAAAAAGCAAGCATTCTTGTAAGCTCAGCTTGGCTAGAGGAACTTAAGAAGCATCCTTATCTTTCAAGTAAGCTTACATATAACTTTGTAGGAAAATCTGGCACTGGTATATATCTTATGAAAGAGCATGCAAAGGTTCACAGAGAAAGAAAGTCGGAGACAATTCATGAGGTGAGCAAGAGGCTTTATAAAGATGTCTAAAAGCCAGATGATATGAACATAGATGCAGGAGCTGGCACTAAGAGAAAAATATGGGCCCAAGCAAGCCATAAGAAGAGGAGAAGAAAGAGAAGCCAAACCCTTTTATGGGCCAATTTAATATGTGTATATATTCATTCGTTTAAATCTAAAACTTATTTATAAACAT
The DNA here is from genome assembly GCA_000711775.1 of Oxytricha trifallax. NCBI lineage: Eukaryota > Ciliophora > Spirotrichea > Sporadotrichida > Oxytrichidae > Oxytricha > Oxytricha trifallax. Next base: position 29,561 of record ARYC01008977.1, on the reverse strand, counting down.
TCATTCTTCCTTATCTCGCACAAATTGTTGTCTTATCTACGCTCACTCTCTTAAAGCTGCTTTGAATTAAGTCTACTGTATCGATGGGCAAGTCATGCATAAATGATACAGCAGCAGCTTCTTTTAGTGAGTCTTGATTTAACTCCAGTAGAATTCAATTCCATTAAATTATGGGTTATAAGGAACGTTGTATACAGGAGTTTTGTTTAACTCTTCATAAGCTTTCTTAGATTCCTTAGTCTTATGAACTGCGAGGTTATCAACAAAAAGGATGATCTCTTGGTTACTATACTTCTCTCTGAGCTTATGTAGGAACTCTATATACTACTCTCGCTTAATAGAGCGAGGGTGAATAACATAACTCTCTAAACCTGAATCTTAACTTATACCAGCTAAAATTGCATGGGTGACTACCTTCACTTTTTAATCATAGACTTCTATATTACCATACTTCTTATACCAAGACTTATTAATAAAGGTGTTGATCAGCGTGTATGAACTTGATGTTATTAGTAATAGCTCTCTGCATTTAATCATATATATAGTTTAAATTATTACTATAAAATGGCACTGTAAAATCAATTACTCTCTTCACCCTGTTGACAGTTTTTAAAGTAATACCATTTCTTCTATAAATATTGGCTATAGTCTAAGGAGAGATACGCATGTCTGGAAACTTGCGATGAAACATCACAGCTCGCTAGTCTAATGGAAAGTGTGCCCAATACTTCAAAGTCTTTGAGTCGCAGAGGTAGTCAATATGGTGCTGTGAGAACTTGTATTTTCTTGCAGGATGCTTTCAAGTGCCTAAATTAAAATGCTAAACAGCTAACATGCAGTGATACCTAACAGTAGAGGCACTCTTGTGTAAAGCTTTGCTATAGCTGCATAATTCAGTACTGGTTTGACTTAGTCTATATTAATACTCGTACCATACCTAAGCTTAAGCAGTAATCTTAATATTTCTCATCATATATAGACCCTAAATTTCGTTAATTTCTATTTCTCATTTTGCAAATTGGCCTAATTTCTCTACTTACCCCAATAAGACCCCAACTATACCCTACAAATCAAAGCACTTATAAACCTCACTAAGGGATTTTGGGGTTTTGATTACGGTTACTCTATAAAAAAAATTTTAAGTAAAAATATATATGATATTATAATTATTTTAAGTTAAAGTCAATTAAACATGCAAATAAATCAAAGTTGCTTTGTTATTAATTTAGTGAAATTCAGTTAGCCCAAGATCTTACAAAAGCTTAAATTGATTCAAAATAAATAATCATAATTCTATATGAAGACTAAAATTAAGACCATAATTTGAATATTCAAATCTTGCTAACTTTTAGAATTTACATCTTAGACTTTATTTTTAAAAAAATTTAGCAAATATATTAAAAATTAGAATGAAATTATTGAATAATTGCAAAACTTTGATCTATATATTTTTTGACTATAAAGCTATAGTTTTAAAATTGTGCAAGTTATAAAAAAATGACAGAGAAGTTTGTTTCAACCAAAAATATTTCACATCACCAAATATTAACATACTCTATTTTAATAAAGAAGTATTAGATCTTTTAAATTTTATTTACCTATTTGATCTTTCAAACAACATCAAACTGGTTTAAAAATATTGATATTATGTTAGAAATCGAAGAATTAAATGTATTATATGACTACATATAAGATTACAATGAATTTTCAACCATCAAAATTATAACATTTGTTTAATGTAATTTAATTTATTTTTAATATTCAGGATACAATCCATAAGATTTACATTCAAAAGACTTAATAAGAATAACGAAATAATAAGAATATCTCAAAATCTTTTAAAATAACGATTTGTATTCATTTAAAGGGAAACTGTAATTGAAAGCATGTTTAATTGATAAATGTGAATTTTTTTATAAGTTTGGAAAGTCATCAGAATTATAATTATAATAAATTAGCGTTTTCAATATAATAAATAAACAAAACAGTTTTTAAAATCTCGAGATAATAAGGTATGATAATGTATTAGTAAATTGCTGGTAATAACTTATCTAATTTAATTAACTAAAGGATTATAATTCAACAAAAATGTAGCAATTAAAATGTATCATTGTTGAAATCAATAATGCCTTTGATATTCCATCTTCTCTATTAGAATAATTTTGTGATTCAAAGTTAATGATCATCTTTTAAATGAAGCATAATTTGCGTTATTCAGACTTGCATAAATCTTTATTATTACTAAATGATATAAAAAATGTAACTTTTAGAGTCAATACACTTTATTTTCCAGTATCTTGGTTCAAAAAGATTAAAATGGAATTAAATCATAACAGTAACCATTATGGATTTACTACTTAATTAAAAAATGATTAAAGTGTTATTTTCTTGAATAAACTCGCAATTTAATTTGATTCAAGTAGTATGTGTAAAAAATTGAATTTACTTCACTATAGAATAATAAATCTCTTTCCATTCATTTTAAGCATTTTAAAACAGAAGATTATAAACAAAATTATAAATTGGTCAATTTAGGACTATGATTATTTGAAGTTACTGCATTTACAAAAAATCTGGCAATTTTTAAAATTATCAAGGATACTTTTATTAATTTACAGTATAATTAATACCTTTAATTAATGAAAATTACTGTAGTATTTTATACATTTATTAAATAACTATTATTTTTATATTAATTAATTGAATACTTTAAAAAGAATATGTAATATTATAATAAAAAATGAAATTAGTTAGCAACTGCAGAAGAATTATTTATACATTTATTCATTATAACATTCTAGTTTTAAAATTATGCAAATTATCAAAAAAAGAGAGAGAAATTTGTTTTAAATTAAAATATTACACCTCACAAAACAATCAATTAAATTTTTAGGGGGGAAGTTTCTTTGCCAATAAATTTTTATAAATGTAATTTTTTTCTATTGCATAAAATTATGAATAAATAACATATTTTTACAAAATAATAATTAAACGGATAGTTAAAATATTGATTAAGGACTTTAAAGTTTGTTAGCTCTTTGATATATAGGATTAAAATTATTAATAAAACATAAATTAAAAATGATTAATTAAAACAAAAATTTATAATAAAACTAAATTAAAGAGTATGAAAATAAACATGGATGTATAGATATAATAAAATGGATTATCGAAACCTTTTTTAAGCAATTGTTTCAACTTTCAAATCTAAATGTATGAAATTATTAATAAAGAAATAATTACAAATATAAAACGTTTTCTAGGGGAGGAAACTTACCTAAAACATTTATAGTCTCGAAATAAGCTTTGAAACTTCCCCATCCCAAACTTAGTTTTAATAATATTGTAAGAATACATTATTTGGAAATTAATTTGAAATTAATTAATTAAAATATCAAAATCTTGGCAGTTAACTTTCTGGAAACCTAGACAATATGGTACTTGTTCGATAGAGAGTTCGAAATTAGCTGGGCTTTACTATTGGCGGTACCTTTCTATCGCATCCTTGGAGCGAGATAACTCGACTTTAATTTTTCGTTATTTGTTTAGTTGATTTTAATGCTCAAATTAAAGTCAATTTATCTCGCTTCTTGAATTCGATAGAGGGGTACCGCCAATAGTAAAGTCCAGCTGATTTTGAATTCTCTATCGGACAAGTACCATATTGTCTAGTTTTCCAGAAAGTTAACTGCCACGATTTTAATTATTTAATTTCATATTAATTTCCCAAATCAAATGTATTCCTACAATAATGTTTCAAACTTTCAAAATTTTTTGTATTTATTGGATCTTTCAGATAATACTAAACTGGTATTTTAATAGCTAGATATTATTATGAATATCAAATATTTAATAAAGTTATTAGTCAAAATCTAAATTTACAATAAATTTTCAAACATAAAAGGTCTTAAATTTATTTAAAGTAACTTAGTAATCTTGGATTTTACAAACATATATCATTCAGATTTAGGTCCAGAAAAATTTAATAAGAAAAATAAAAAATAAAAGTATATAAAAATGTTTGAAATAAGTTAATTTAATAAAGTATACTCATTTAAAGGAAAACTGCAATTCAAAAAATGTTTGGCGGGGAGTTTACGGTTTATATTTTTTCAGTATATGATTCTTTATAATTTTATTTATGTGTGTGTTTCTTATAAAAGTATATTAGGGAAATTCTCTTTATACATTTATAAACCTAGTGATTACACATGGATAACATAGTGTTCACAAGGATAAAGAAAGAAAATAATAAATAGATAAATGATGAAAAAGAAAATATTATTAGAAAGAATTTTCAATCTGTAATAGCTTCTTTAGTTTAAGAATGTATATTTAAACCAATTAAATATAAAGGATTATAGTTTTAATTCACAATACTATTAAAATAAAAAAATAAAAGTTGGCATAAAAATTTTAAGAAGAATTTTTTCAATGACAAATAAATTTTATCTCTCAGTAAACATCCTAGATTATTGATTATTAAATAAACTAAAATACTTCCCCCAAATGTTTAATAGATAGAATATAATTTTTAGATATTGATAGAAAGTCATCAGAATTAAAATTATAAAGTATTAATATTTTCAATGTAATCAGGAAATTATAAACTTTTCAAAACCTTGAGGTTTAAAGGTTTGATAATGAATTAATCAATTGCTGGTAATATTTCAAATTTTTCATAGAATTGAGTGACGAAAGTACAATAATAAAAAATTTAAAGTATATCATTGTTGACTTGGATAATAATTTTTATGTTCCAACTAGTCTATTGAATTAAATTTGTGTTACAAAAAAAAAAATTATCTTTTCAATGAAGCAGTATTTAGATATTCTGACTTGCATAATTCTTATTATTGTTTAGTGTATAAAAAATGTAACTTTTAGAGTAAATACATTTTAGTTTCCGATTTCTTGGTTTAAATAGATTTTAAAAAAATTAAATAAAATAAGTAATTATTATGAATTCTAAATATAATTAAAAAATGATTAAAATTTAATTTACTAAAATAAGTTTTCATCTTAACTCTTCTCAATCAATTTTGGCAATATAATTCAATTTACTTCATTATAATATCAAAAATCAATTATATTATAATTTAAACATTTTAAAACAGAAAATAAATAGCAAAATTTTAAACTTTTAAAGTTAAGTAGTTGCTGATTTATGGGAAAAATTAGAGAATATGAATACTAAAATTGAACAATGAATTTTGAAATTTTGCCAATTTTTTTAAATTTTATAAATCTTATTAATTTAATTTATTAGAATATTTTCTAACTGGTATTCTATGAAAATTTTTTAAATTACTATTGTGATAGTTGCTTATAAATTTCCGATCAATTTCAAAGTCTAATAATTATGTTATCAATTAAAATAAAAATAATTTAAATTTTATAAAAAAGATTAAATAATATGTCTATAATTTGAAACTCATTTAATGAATAGTCATTTTGTATCATTTAAGAATAAAGATAAAATTTATAGTATTTTGATTTTATAATTTTAAATAGTTATCTGAATTTTGACATTTTCTATTATTTTTTATATAAAAAAACCTAAAGAAAATTGTATTACTAAAAAAAAGCTCCTAAAGTAATATTAATTGAGATTCTATTCAAATTACAATACTATTTGCTGAGTAAAAGTAAGGAATAACCAACCATACATAAAAATCTCAGCAGAGTATCATTTCGGGGTTTCCCCCCTTGGCAAGCCATACAATAAGTCTTTGCTAAGAAAGGGGTTTTACCTGAACTATAAGCACTCATTATGAAAGGTAGTCTCGAAAGTGAAACAGGAAGACAGGCGAAGTAGCGAAATATCACATGAGACCTCCTCAAGGCAATCGGTAAACGAGCACGGTGCGGAAGCTATTCTGTCCAGTATATGGGTCTCTCTACGCCTGGCTCTTGGATAGATTGGGGTTGGATGCCCAAAAATTAAAGATTGAACTTTCTTGTCTTTCTATCTGGCTGGCTTAAGCCCCAGTATTAATTTCCATACAGCATTAAATAAAAAATAAAAAAATTACAATACATAAAATAATAATTTAATTAAATATTATGAAATTCTTCATAGTTCATATATTATTGTATTTTACATATTTTATAGAGAAAAAATTGTATTCCCTTTGAGAGATATATTGTTCTTTTATTAATTAATTAGTAAATACCATATATTACTGCAGTTGTTAAAATATGACAAATTTGATTAAAAATAAAACCTATAACATTTTATTATTAAGAAAATCATTTTTTAAAAAAAACTTTTGAAATTTTTTTGTAAATGAAAACTAAATAAAAACTTATATTTTTTGTTAAATTATCAGTAAAAATAATTATATCTATTTGTTTTAAATTATTCATAAAAATTAAAAATATTTAAGCAAATATTAAGAAATAGTTTCTATTATAAAATACTTAAATGATAAAAGAAATATTTCATTATATTATTTTTTTTTGAATATTTAAATTATCAAACAAAAACTTATTTCTAAGATTAAAATATTTTAAAAGTGAGTAATCAAAATAAAATCAAAGATTAAATGTAAAAATAATATCTTTAGCAAATTAAAGATTTCCAAAAAATGAAAGTGAATCATGCTAGAATGTCAAACTTTGTTCATCTAATTTAAATAAACATTGAATTTACTTCCGTTACGAAACAGGAAATTCATTAAGTTTAGATTATTTACTCAACCTTACAGAAAATACTCGAATTATTTTTACGAACTAAACTATTGCTATTTAGATTATTTTATTTATTAGATATGATTAAGGCATAGAATAAATTTTAGCAGATAAAATAGATTTAATTTATTTAATGCAAAATAAATTGATTAAAGGCCAACTCAATTAGATGACGAGCAACTTTAGGAATTATATATATTGGAATCTTCTTATATAATAAATTAATAAGCAATATCATAGTCGTAAAACAAGTCCTTATTATCTTGGCTACTCATTCAACGGTTATTTGAAAGTAGAAGAATTTTAATTATTTAATTTTAACCTATTCATTTTTTTCGAAAATCATATAACTTATCCAATTACTAAAATTTTTCTAAACTTCCATTAGTACATAAAGTTCACTATGACAAAGAAATTAGAAATAAATCTTTATTTAGAGGTATAGTCAAAGATGGGAAAATAAAAACCGACTATCAAATAAATTTGTAGACTTTCCTTTTAGATATTGATTCATTTCCAATAATTGTTTAAGTAATAAAATGCTCTAAGTTTCATTTTGATATACTCGAAATACATTTAATTTTAAATTTAAGTCACAATAAGAGCATTGAAAATTTAGTTAGTATTTTAGATGATATACCAAAGAATGAGTCAATCATTTTTAGAGTGGGCACATTGCAAATTAAACGAAACAAAGTGTCACCTGAATTGCAATTTAAGACTTGACTAAGAACGCATTAATAAATTATAACTACAATTGTTTGTAAGATAAATACAGTCACAAAGTCAAGATTAATGATGATGATTCTAATAAATATATTGAAAGAAGATTCTAAAAGTTTAAGTATGAAAATCATTTAGTATTCAATGATTAAACACTTAGTCCAAGCTAATTGCTCATTTTTTGAAATTTCTTGAATCAGCATAGATTTTTATTTAGTTATCAAAAAATTTATGTAAAGTCTTTACTATTTGTATATTTAGTGCCATTTTTTTAAATTATTTTATATTATATAAATATTATTATAACATCATTTTTACACTCTTTACTAATCCTTTTGTTACACTATATTTTTTAAAAAGCTTTTATCATTTGATAATATATTCATGGAAAGTTAAAATTAAATAATATACATAATTGTGAGAGTTGTGTTATGATTAAATTTATAATTTAATACTTTGTAGCGAAAAAAAAAATTAAAGGAGAGAGTTAAAAGAAGTGATCAATATCACCGCATAAATTTACTACCCTCCTCAAATAATTAAAATAATAATAAAAATTTAAGGTAAGGAATCATGAATGTATAATTCTTGAGAAACAGCAACAATATTCGATTCTATCATTATCAAATATTTACTAATCTTTATTTTCAATAAATATTTTTTTTAAAAAAATTTTTCTAAATATTTTCAGATATATGATTTATAAATTTCTAATTGTCAACTATTTAAAAAAAATTAAGAAATTCATAAACAATTTCATTAAATTAAAGAATGTTAGTCAATTTAATTATTTTATAATGTCTAAAATAAAACAAGTAAATTTCTTAGACTAATAATTTATAAAACCCTAGTAATAAAACATATTTCTTTTGATAATATGGAAACATATTAATCAATTATTTGATTATGCATGCTATTCTAATTTTATTATATAGGTTCTTTGTTGAACTTCAAGTTATTGGATTAACTTATAGATTTGATATTCTTGAAAGTTAATTTAGTTATGAATTTACACATATTTATTAAGTTTTTGATGTGTAATTTTGGACAGACATTTAAATAAAAGTATAGTAAAATTTTTTATTTTAAAAAAAATTCGAAATTTTATTATAAATATTCCTATAAAATTTAAATTATTGTATGGATAGTATACATTATTTACAAGGTGATTTTATTTATTTTATTAAATTAAGATTAAATATATAAGCAATACATCATATTAAGATTTCTTTATTTTAATTATAAATTATTATAAATTAAATTTAAAGTTTAACTGAATGAAATAAAAAAATTCAGTAATATTTATACTAAAATTTAGTAATTATTAAATTAATTAAATCTTGCATATAAATAACTAAATCATATAGAACTATATTTTCATTATATAGTTAAGTTAATGTTTTACTTGATATCATTGAATTTCATGATCATAACTTAAAATTAACACATGTTTATGAGTTACTGTACTATTCTCTATTTATTAATAGAGAACAACTGCTCCCTGATTTTAATTTGCTCTTACAAATCTGCTTAAATTCTAAACAATATAAATTATTTTTCTATTATCTTAGAATTATGTGTTTATTAAGTTTACTTCACAATAATGAAATTATCATAATACTAAATATTATGGTCTCTATTATTAAGTCTTTGGAAATCTTTGTAACTCATATCTAGCTTTGGGCAAATAAGTTAAACATTAAAATTGTCTGAAAACTTTTTAATTTATGCAATTTCCAAAAATAAAATTTCCCTTGTTACAATAATTGTAAGTTAAATGCTCTATTTCAATAATTCAATTTCATTTTTCAATTTTTAGATCTCTTTTATACAAGAAACCGATATTTTTAGACAAATTAAATTCTTGTAATTTTTGAGAACTTGAAAAGGAAACTCGTAAGTTAAAAATTCTGGTGAATCATATTTTAACTTCGCTGGCGGTTTTATTTATATAAATTCTAACTTCTTTAAATGTTTAAATTCTTATAAAGGTAGATAACAGAGTTGATTGAGGACACAATCTCTTATAATTGCTTCTTCAATCTACATAACTTTATAAAAGAACTAGGGGTCATTAATATGAAAGCGTATTAATTCAATAGATTTTGTTTAACTAATCAAGCCAATATTTCTAAATTCTTACAAGTAGTCTTAATTAGCTAATGTTAAAAACTAATTTATTTGTAGTTCCTTGTAAAGATTATAGGATCTTCCATGTATTTAGCCACCTTCCTTTAGTCCAATTAAAGTTAAATGTCTAAATAAATGTATTTTTCCTTAGAAAGAACTCTAATTCAGTTTCAAACCCAAAATACAAATTTTACCTTAATTTAGAAGTTCTGTTAATTCATATAAATTTTTACCCGAGTTTAAGCAATTTGAAAATTCAAAATAAAAATTCATTTATGTTATATTTAAGTCGAAATTGCTAAGAATTTATTCAAAAGTTTTTTCTACTTATTCAAAATTTACATTTAAAAATACTAATTTAATATTTTAAGATAATTTAATTGCATAATTAAATTGGCCTTTACATTTTATTTATTCTAAACTATTCTAATCTATTTTAATTCTTAAACATTGCTATTTAATTAATTAAGATTAGTGATTCTTTAAACTTAGTAAAACACTTCTTTCAGTCTTTGATAATTTTGAAATTGTGAATAGATTATTATTCATAGTGAGAAATGAGTATATTATTAATCTTAAATTCCTCCCTTGCTTGTTTCTCAATAAATCTTCTCATTTTTGTCTTTCTTTTTATACTTCAAAGATATTACAATAATATTTTATTTAATTAAGATATTAAGATAGAAATAACTATCTTGACCAATTTAATTTCATAATAATAATTAATTATATTATTTTATTACTTTTTAAACTAATTGCAAATTAAAATGAATGTTTATTATAATAAAATATTTTTTTAATTATAGAAGTCAAAATTTAATTTTTATACTCAAGAGTACAATTAAATAAAATATTAAACATTAATTTTTTAATAATTTGAACAACTTTTGAAGAAAAAAAGAACTTTAAAATGGTGGATAATTAATATAAAAATGTATTTAACGAAGTTAATAATTTAAATTATCAAGTTATAAAGTATTTATCAATTTCTTTTTATAAAGTTTAACATATTTAGCAACTTTTATTTATTTTTCATAAAGGAAACTTGATTAATTATTCTAACATTTCTGAATCTTAATTATAATAATAGAATTTTTAAAGTTCTCAGATTTAAATTTAAATCTTAACAAAATTGCATGGATACTTATTTATCAATTCTTTTTTAAATTCATCTTTTATTTTTAATGATTGCTCTAAGAATAATTTAAGCATGGGATATCTATAAACTTATATTTAGTAAATGTTATATAGTTGTACATAAAAAGTAAATAAAAAAGACAGCAGAAAGAAATAATTAGACTACTTTGAATCAAGCTAATTATTTCAAGAATTGTTATATAAATTAAAGCTAGACTCAAATATATAATAAAATAATACAAAGCAGTTTATTTGATTTATAAAATTTGTTTTAAAAGATATAAATATCTATTTAATTTTTTTATTGCCTAAAAGTAATCAATTCTATTTTATAAATTTAGAATAATATGACATAAAAATAATTTAAAATATTAAATAAACATTAAATTGATATTTATAAACTTTTATTTTATATTAACACTTTCAAATAAAAAATAAAACTAATATAATCAAATTTGCAAACTAAAATTTAATAAAACCTTTAGTTTTTCACACTTTTAATTTTATAAGAAGTTAGAAGAGAAATTATTTATTAATATAAAAGATTATGACGAAATTTAAAATTAATTTAATGCCTCTCAGTATTAATTAAAATTAGCTTTCCTTGAGAATAAATAGTCATTATTATATATCTAGAAACTGTTATTTTATATCACTATAGCACAACTAAATTTATTCTTATGCCATTAATGTATGGAAGTTTACTAATTCATTTATGAAAATATAATGCAAATATTATAGTATAACTTTTTAATTATAATAAATGATTATATGCTAGATTTTGATTTGAGGAAATATTAAATACTGTCGAGATATTTTTATATAATAAAATACATAATATTTAAAATAATTAGTGTAAATATCAAAATTTTATAAAATATACTTTTAATTATAATTAAATTATAAAATATTGAGTTTAATTAAAATTATTATTCTATTTTCATAAATAAAATTATGATAATTTAAATGAAATTATTAAAAAATTGTAAAACTGTTATTCATACTTTTTTTCATTATAATTTGGTAGTTTAAAAATTGTGTAAATTATCAAAAATTAAGAGAGATATTTGTTGCAACTTAAAATATTTTCCATTACAAGATAATTGCCTAAAACTCTATTTAAATAAATAAGTTTTACAATTTCTAGATTTTATGTATTTATTTGATCTTTCAAATAATACCTAATTGGTATTCTAATAAATAGATCTTATGATGGAAATCGAAGAATTAATTTAATTGTTTGACAAAATATAAATTTAAAATCAATTTGAAAATATCACAGCTATTAAGTTTGTTTAAAGTAACTTAATTTACTTGAATTATAACAATTATAATTAATCAGATTTGGATTCTCAAAGTTTAATGCGAAGAATGAAATAAGAAGAGTATAACGAAATGTTTACGAAAAGATAAAAATTTTAAGAATACTCGTTTAAAGGGGAATTGTAATTGAAAAATTTTTTGATTGATAAAGTAGATTTTTTAATATTTTTAACAAGTTATCAGAATTAAAATTAGAAAGAATAAATATTTTCGATATAATAAGGAAATTATAGACTTTTTAAAATCTTAAAGTTTTACGGTTTGATAGTTCATTAATTAATTTCTGGTAATAAATTAGATTTTAACTAGAATTGAGTGACGATAATACCATAAAAAAATAATTAAAGTATATAATTGTTGACTTGAATAATAATTTATATATTCCAACAGATCTATTAAATCAAATTTGTGAAACAAAAATAAAGATTATCTTTAAGATAAAGCATGATTTGCGATATTTTGATTTGCATAATTTACGATATTCTGACTTGCCTGAGTAATAATTATAAATACTGAGTGATATAAAAAATATAACATTTAGAGTTAATACATTTCGGATTCCGGTTTCTTGGTCTAAAACGATTATGAAAAAGTTAAACAAAAAAAGTAATTACTTTGAATTCTAAACACAATTAAAAACCGACTAGAATTAAAAATACTTAAACAAGATTTCTCCTCAATTAAAATTCAAGCAAATATGACAAAAGAATTGAATTTATTTCATTATAGGATAATTAATAAATTATCTTATAATTTAAACATCTAAGAGCAGAAAATCAATAGAAGACTTTGTAATTTTTTTAATTTATCAGAAGATAATTTATAATAGGAAACTTATACAGTATTTAAAATCATAACTTTTAAATTCAAATAATAATATATTTAATTATTCAAAAAAATAGATTTTGAATTTAAATTCACTTTTTTCTTCAAGTATTAGCTGTTTTGAATACATATTAATATTTTTTCCATTTTTTTAAAAATAATTTCTCAATAGCTTTATTTATATTCCTGTAGACTTAAAATTTGATTTAAATTATAAATTATTAATAAATTAAAAATTATAATAAATTTTATATGTTATAAAATAGATTAGTCGTTTTAATTAGTTGATCATAAAATATTGTAGGTATTATTGCTATATCTTTTAATATTTTCTTTTTAATTCGTATTATTGAATTAAAATAAGTTAAAATTGTTAGAATTCCTTAAATTAATATGCTTTAATTTAAAGAAAATTAATTATCTATTATTATTATTATTATTATGTTACTTTAAAGTCAAAGATGATAGGTCTGTTTTACAAATATCTTAATTTTACTTACACATATAAAATTTATTTTGTTTTTAATATGTTACTATTGAATTTACAATATTGACTTTTCTTTAATTTTAATTAACTAAATAATTAAAATTATTCAATCTTTTTTACTTTTTCATAACCCCACTCAATATTTTATATCTTATTATCAACAAATCTATCCTATTTAAGTAAGCAATATTAATTAAGAAACCTATATTTGATTTAAAACAAATATATTATAGCTAAATTAATTAATATTAACTTACCGCTAATTAATAGATAATTTAATCAAAAATAAATATATTTTAATTAAACTTTAAAATAACATAACTATGCGAAATTTTCTAATTTAATTAATGAGAAATAAAAATTTATAAATGATTTAAAAGAGCTAAAACTTTATAGAATAATTTAATTTTAAAAAAAAAATATATAAAATAGCATCGTATTTATAAAAATTTACAATGCTTTCAGAAGTCGTAAATTAACATTTAAGCGAAAACATTGACTTGCAATTGATTGATACTAAATAGTTAATTAATAATTAATTTAGTAAAATAGTAAGAAAATAGAGGGATTAGATTATTTTCATTTGAATATTTGAATTACTGATAATAAAATTATTTAAAAGATTCATTTTTTCAAGAATTAAAAATAAAAATGAAATTAAATAATAATTGCAAGACTATAATATTAAGCTTTTTGGAATATAATTTTATTGCGACTCACCTATCAAAGATCTCCAAAAAGGAAAGAGAAATATGCCAAAATGTCAAATTTTACTTAGCAAATTCATCAGAATTATACATTTACTTCAGTAATGAAATTGGAAATATATCATATTTAGGCTATTTATTAAATCTTTCTGAAAACATTCGAGTTATTTTTACAAATTTATAGTTGGACTATTGCTATTTAGATTTACTTTAATTATTAGATATGATTGAAGCAAAGAGTAAATTTTAGCAGATAAAATCGATTTAATTTAATAAATGTCTGATAAGTTCCTTGAAAGGCCAACTCAATTAGATGACGAGCAACTTTAGGAATTATATATATTGGAATCTTCTTATATAATAAATGAATAAATAATATCTTAGTTGTAAAACAAGTCCTTACTATCTTGGCTACTCATTCAAAGGTTATTTGAAAGTAGTGAAATGCTAAATATCCAATTTTAACCTATTCAATTTTTTCAAAAATTCATAAAAGTTATGTTTCCACATGAATAATACTTATTCGATTGCAAATCTCTTTCCAAAACTTCCTTTACTTGATAAAATTCACTCTAACTATGAAGATATGAATAAATATAACTTTTAAACTATAATCAGAGATGGGAGAATTAAAAACACTTATCTAACTAATTTGTAGACTTTCATCTTAGATATAGATTCTATTTTAACGTTAGCTTAAGCAATTAAAGATTACTAGTTTCATTTTAATAAATTAGGAATAGAATTTATTTTTAATCTTTAATTTAGATAGAGCCTTGTATTTTTAATGTATATTTTATACAGTTTACCTTACAAAGAATCTATTATTTTAAGAGTTGGCACAATAGTAGATTAAAAAAAGCAAGGTATCGAACTTTAAAAACTAAAAGATATATCAAAGAATGTAGAAATAAAATATATTTGTAATTGTTTGTAAGGAAAATTTAAGCACAAAGCCATTATAAAAAATAGTTTATCATCAAAAATTATAGAAGCAAGGTACTAGGAATACAAGTATGAATGAAAATTCACTATTTTGTTTAAATTTTGTAAAAAGATCTCTAAAAAGTTGTGAGAGCACCCTAACTTCAACTAAACTATTTGTATATTAATTAATTTAATTTATCTTATTTTTATTATATTATGATAATCTAAATTCAGTAATAAGATTAATACCTTTTTCAAATTCTATAATACTTCATTAGATATACTTAAAATCTCAAACCCCTTAATGAGGTTTATAAGTGCTTTGATTTGCAGGGTATAGTTGGGGTTTTTAAATATAGTAGAGAAAGTAGAGGTTTTAAATTAATTTAATGTTTGTTTAATAATATTAGTTAACTTAAATCAAGCGAATTTTATTTGCTTATCTTTGTGTATCTCTTGAATCTGACTGACTTTAGTGGCTCAAGCATGTGTCAAATGATTACATAAGACAATGAGTAAAATTTACGATTATATTCTAGAAAGTATTTTTTATTTTTCACTTACATCTTCCTACTCTAAATGTTTCTAAGCTTAAATTAATAATTATTCTTCATTATTAAAGTAGTTATACTTTCCCTTTATTTATATAAAATAGTCTTGCAATAAATCCACAACTTATCGTAAATTATTAGTGATATTATCGTAAATTCTATTTAAATCTCATTTTTTATAAAGTATAATCAATAATATCTAATAGAAATAAATTTATTGTAAATTTAGCGAGGAATCAACTTTAAAGATTATCGCAAAAATTATATCGCCTAACTAAAATATAAAAAATGCAAACGAATACGAAAATTAAAAAAATAACTATCAATTATGATAAAATACAAAATTTTTGAAATAATTAAAGATTATAAAATAAAAACTGTCGTGAATTATTATTTATATTAAATTGTTATAAAATTGTAAAAAATGAAAATAAAGAATTATTTTTACTAGTTTAAATTGTATGTTGTGAATTTTTATGCTTTTTTTATTAGTTTTTTATCACTTTTCTAAAATGATTCTATTCCTGCGAAGAAGACATTGTTCAGATAATTCAAAGTATTTGAGGCAATGTTCTATAGTTACTGTCAATAAAACAAAATTTTTGTGTCAGCTGATTTAAATCATTAAAATTTAAATAAGATAGAAAATGTTAATATTACATCGCTAACATTATTTACAAAAACATATCAAGAATAATTGAAAAATTTTTAGTGAAATATATTTTCTTACCTTAATGATAAATTTTAAAATAAAATTGTATATCTTCAGAGTTTTTATAAATTCATTATAGTTTTAAATCCCATTATCGCATTAATCTAATAAATTATAAATCTATTACGTTTCTTCATTTTATATAAAATATTTTTCATATTTCAATAATTCATGATCAGTATTTATATTAAATTTATTGATAATTTAAAGAACTTTAAATTTTATAAATTATAAAAAGGTAAAAAAATCATTCTTTATAATAATCATTTGAATTACTGCTTTTGTTTAATAAATCCCATAAATTATTAACTTCTAACTAACAACAAAAGTATATAAATTTAATTATTAGAGTTTTTATTTATTTTTTGAAAAAAATAAATATAGAAATTATTAAATTATCTTTTTAGAATTTAAACGGTTAAAAATTATCAAAATAATATACACTTTTCAAATAAAAATAATTAACTAAGCTTTACTATTGGTATTAAATAAGTTAGCATGGAATTAGCAGATCTATTTTGGTTACTCTATTGGAATTTTTAATATAAAAATTACATAATATTATAATTATTTTAACTTAAAATCGATTTAACAACATACATAAATAAATAAAAATTGCTTTTTATTAACTTAGTGAAATTCATTCAGCCCAAGATCTTATATAAGCTTAAATTGATTAACAATTTATAATAAAAATTCTATATGAAGACAAATATTAAGAGCATTAATAAATATTCAAATTTTGCTAATTTTACAATTTGCAACGTCGACTTTATTTTTATTAAAAACATCAAGTAAAAATATTAAAATCAAAATGAAATTATTGAATAATTGCAAAACTTTGATCTATATTTTTTTGACTATAAAGCTATAGTTTTAAAATTGTGCAAGTTATAAATAAATGACAGAGAAGTTTGTTTCAACCAAAAATATTTCACATCACCAAATATTAACATACTCTATTTTAATAAAGAAGTATTAGATCTTTTAAATTTTATTTACCTATTTGATCTTTCAAACAACATCAAACTGGTGTTCAAAAATATTGATATTATGTTAGAAATCGAAGAATTAAATGTATTATATGACTACATATAAGATTACAATGAATTTTCAACCATCAAAATTATAACATTTGTTTAATGTAATTTAATTTATTTTTAATATTCAGGATACAATCCATAAGATTTACATTCAAAAGACTTAATAAGAATAACGAAGTAATAAGAGTCCCTCAAAATCTTAAAAAAATTGTTATTTATATTCATTTAAAGGGAAATTGTAATTGAATGCATGTTTAATTGATATATTTGAATTTTTTTAATGTTTGGAAACTCATCTGAATTATAATTATAATAAATAGGTGTTTTCAATGTAATAAATAAACAAAACAGTTTTTAAAATCTCAAAATAATAAGGTATGATAATATTTTAGTAAATTGCTGGTAATAATTTAACTTATAAAATTGACTAAAGGAAAATAATTCAACAAAAATGTAATGATTAAAATGTATCATTTTTGAAATTAATAATGCTTTTGATATTCCATTTTTTCTATTAGAATAATTTTCGTGATTCAAAGTTAATGATCATCTTTTAATTGAAGCAGGATTTGAGATATTCAGACTTGCATAAAACTTTATTATTACTAAATGATATAAAAAATGTAACTTTTAGAGTCAATACACTTTATTTTCCAGTATCTTGGTTCAAAAAGATTAAAATGGAATTAAATCATAACAGTAACCATTATGAATTCACAACTTTATTAAAAAATGAATAAGGTGTAATTTTCATGAATAAACTCACAATTTTATTTGATTCAAGTAAATATGAGCAAAGAATAGAATTTACTAAATTAAAGGATAATAAATCAATTTCCATTCATTTTAAGCATTTTAAAACAGAAAGATAGAAACAAAATTATAAGCTGGTCAATTTAGGACTATGATTATTTGAGTTAAAAAAATTTGGCAATTTTTAAAATCATTAAGTATAACTATATTAATTTACATTACAATTAATGTTTTAAATATATGCAAATTATGATAGTATTTTAAATATTTATGATATATTTTTTGGAAAATAGAGAATTATAACAATTTGATTAACAATAATATGATAAGTAATAATAGCAATAGAAAATGGAAATCTTAAAAATCAGTTTCACTTCTTCCAATGCATTGAACTTCGTCGTATTCAGATTAGTATTATGCTTCCTTTGACTTGTCACTGCAGACCCTTGTGAAGTCTTCGTCAAGCACCACCGCAACTCTTACCTGGTATAACCTATAAAAAAAATAATTTCAGATAAGTTTTTTGTAACTTACATTATTAGTGAGTGAAACTGCACATTCTGATCAGACATTTTAATTATTTTTAATATTGTTAATCAATTTGTTATAATTCTCTATTTTCCAAAAAAAATATATCATAATTTATTAAATAACTTGTATTAATTAATATTAATTAATTTAATACTTGAAAGAATATATTATATTATTATAATTAATAATGATACTAGCAAGCATTGCAGAACAATTATTTATCATTTATCAATTATAATATTGTAGTTTTAAGATTGTCCAAATTATTAAAAAAATAATGCACTTCACATATTGTAGGAATACATTCGATTTGGGAAAAAGAATTAAAATTAAAATTAATTAATAATTAATTACCTTTAGTTATGTTTTTGAAAAATGTCTCCAAACCCTGACAGTACTAAACTCTCTGGATAGCGCATTAAAAATAAGACGGTGGCTATTATTGCTATAATGATTATCTCTCTTCTCCCAAGCGAGAAAAACCCATTTTATTATTTTGGGGAGTTAGCTCAAAATCAAAATATCTCGCTTCCTGGGATGATTCAAGAATATTGCCAATAGTAAAGTCAAGCTATAATTGCGGGATCTACCGTAGAATCTATTAATTTTTGAATTTTGAGTAACTTTGGATTTCATAACTGCCATGATTTTAATATTTAATTAATTAAATTTTAATTGAATAATGCTGGAAAATTAAAATTTATTCTTAAATAACAATCAATTATTAAATTAGAAAGTTAATTGCTAGGTTAGTTATCAATCTCACTTTGGACTTTCTAAAAAGCTTTCTACTACACTAAGGCCTATCATGAACAGGTAGGGGGTTGCTGGGCGCCCGCATTAGAGACCAGTCGGCGGTTTTCAATCTTTCATTTTCTACACTCTTCGAATGGGCTTGATTCTAAGATTTCCCTGCATAGATGGGTTTACTGGCTTGAGTTCAGTTTCCTAGGTAATAGGGAGCAGGGTGAAGGTACGCTCTGCATTTCAAAAGTAAGAAGACGAAATCCAATAAGCCAAGGATAAGGATTTTTCTCCCACACCGGGTTAGGGTATTGAAGCTACCACAAGGAATGATAGGGATTATGTTTGCCTGTAGCGGTGGGACCGGTAAGCTTTTTTCTCCACGCCATTTCATCCTGGCGAATTTCTAGAGCTTCGTTGTTCAGGTTATGCTGGCAACATCTTGATTGAGGAAGAAATTAGGTGATAGCGAAGATGGTTTTTTTGGAGTTTTCTACTTCAGGATTGCCATGTCACGGAATTGCCAAGTCAACTCACTCATATACGTCTACGTTACGACTAAGATTGATGGTTTGATATTAGAACTAATTAGTGAATGATAAATTTATTTGATTCTTAAATCATTAACTACTACATAACGATCAATTAAATCTTTAGGGGGAAGTTTTGTATCCAATAAATTTTTATAAGTGTAAATTTTTTTTTATTGCATAAAATTATGAATAAATAACATATTTTTACAAAATTGTAATTACATGCATACTTTAAACTTTCTTTACAAACTTTAAAGCTTGAGAACTCATTAATATTAAGAATTAAAATTAAGAATGAAATATAAAATAAAAAAATGATTAATTGAGACAAAATTATATCAAAATTGAATTAAAGAGTATGAAAATAAGCATGGTTTATAGATATAATAAAATGGTCTATCGAAATTTTTTTAAGCAATTTTTCCAACTTTTAAATCTAAATGTATGAAATTAATAATATAGAAATTTTTGGAAATATAAAAAGTTATGTATCTAAGGCGAAAAATTTTCCCGAAATTTTTTTTATCACAACAATAGGCAGGAGACTTTCCCTACCCCAAACTTTATTCTAATAGAAATGTTAATAACTTTCAAAATTATTTTATTTATTTATTGGATCTTTTAGATATTTCTAATTTGGTATTTTAATAAATATATACTATAATGAATATATCAAAGATTTAATTAATTTATTAGTTAAATTTATATTTGCAATAACTTTTCAAACATAAAAGCTATTACATTTATTTATAGTGACTTAGGAATGCTGGATTTGGAATAAAATATCATTGAGATTTAGGTCCAGTAAATTATTTTGACAAATTAAACAATAGTAGTGTATTTTAAATATTTGAAAAAGTTAATAGAATAAAGTATACTCATTCAAAGAAAACTGCAATTTAATATTGTTTGTAAAGGGAGTTTAACTGTATAAAAATTTTAAATTCTTATAAATTTTGTCTTCTGTGTGTTTTTGACTACATGAATTCAATGTGCTATTGAAATATTCTAATACCTTTTAAAACGAAGTGCTAAGTAATAGATAACACATTCAAAACCCTAAAACCCCTTATAGAGCTTTATATGTGTTATTATTGATAAGGGTAATGTTAGGGATAAGGGTTTTATTATTTTAAGTTTATAAAAAGTTTAAACAAAAAGTAAAAGTTAAAATTTATGATATGTTTACAGATTTAATTAACAAGTGAAGTTATAATTATATTAATAATTATTAATAAAAAATGTTTATAGTAAAAATATCATTAATTTTTATTATAAAAGTGTATTGTTTATGAATTCTAACAATTCTTTTAGATGTGATGTGTAAGTAAAACTACATTTAAGAAAAATTTTGTTTTGGAGTTAAATGGGACTTAGTATACATACTTAATAAATTTATTAAAATAATAAAAATATAGAGTAAATAAGTTATTTTTTTAGATTGAATATTTAAATTATTGAAAGCAAACTTACTTATATGATTTATTTGATTTAAGAATGAATAAATAAAAATGAAATTAAATAATAATTGCAAAACTTTAATAATAAGCTTCTTGAAATATAATTTTATTGCTACTCATTTATCAAAGATTTCCAAAAAAGATAGAGAACTCTGTCAGAAACTAAAGCACTTTTCAAACAACTCAGGCTAGTTTTGTATCTAAATTAATAAGGAAATAGCTAAATTGTAGTAAATAGAGTATTTATTAGAACTTTCTAACAACATTAGATTAGTTTTTAAAAGTATTAAAATAAATTAATGTGCTTTGGATTTTTATCAATTGCTGGACATGATTGAGACAAAGTATAAATTTAAATAAATAAAAGTAATTTAGATTATCAATACTGAAATGAAATGTACAAATACTTACGAGAGCATCAATTAAGAAACTGATTTAGAATTGTAAATTGAAATTTAGAGAAAAATTAATTATTTGATGAACATGCTATATTATCATAATAATGCAGGTCCATTCTAAGTTGGCTACTCATTCTAAGGATACCTAAAATAAGAGGGATGTGAGATAAATGATTTTAATTTCTTCAACTTTTTCAAAAATTCACTGAAATTTTAGTTTAAAATCAATAAAACATATTTTTTAAAAAATCTTTTCCAAAAAATTCAAATTGTGCATAAATTACATTTTGACTAGTTTGTTGTAAATAAATAAGCTTTTAAAGATATTTTGAATGATGGATCACTAAAAAACAAGTATCTTCAAAATCTCAAGACTTTCATTTTAGACATAAGATCATAGGTATCCTTAGAAAATGCAATTTAAAATTTAAAAATTCATTTTGACAATCTAGGAGTTGAGCTGATTTTAAATTTACTTGTTGGAGATATTAAAATTGAAAAATTACATGCTTATTTAGATTGTATGATAGCCAATACATACATAATTTTAAGAGTACACACCATTAAAATACATAATGAGATCATGAAAAATTAAGTCTAAAATTCAGAATCATTAAAACAACCAATTATTGAATATAATCTTAATCACCTTGAAGGTAAATACCGACATTAAATGTTTATTAATGATTAGGACTCAAATAAGAAAATTGAAGCAAGGTTTATTAAGTTGCTTGAGTGAAAAACTAAATCGCTAAAATAATATATTTTCCTAAGTTTAATAATAAAATTAATCTATGATTCGTTTTAATTAACAATTATTATTTAACTTTTTTTTCAAAATATATTTAATTAAATTTTTTGAATTAATTTCTCGTACAATTTATGGTTCATCGCACAAATTATACACCCTTAATTTAAATTTTTATAAAGTAAAAGAAATCATAAAAAAGAAAAAGAATTCTTTCAAGTATTTCTGTTTAAAAGATAATCATTTAATGTTTAATTATGTCATAATAAGGAATTAATCCTAATTTAAAATTATAAATTAAAGCAATTTAAATTTATTAAAATTCTAAGTAATTAGTGTATTTTTTTTTATAAATATCAAAATAATATAAATCAAACAATTCCATTAAATCTCTCATGTGAGATTTAACTTAATTTTTACTTATAATTTATACTTGGAAATCACCCTAATTTTAAAAGAAATTTAACTATATTTATAAGGTTTTTTTAATATAAATTCAATACACTTTCTATTTTTATCAAAAGAATATTTTTATCTCATTTCTAGATCTAGTTGAATCCTTCAATACTTAAATCAATGAATATTATAGAGCTTAACAAGGTAGAGTTAGCTCATTTTAGGAGTGAAAAAAATAATTAGACTTTTTTAAATCCATAAAATAGTAATAATCAATAATAATATACAAAGATTACTAATCTAATTATTAATTTGATTTATTCTTTTTAACAATCTATATCAATAATTCTTAGATTATTTCATATATTTCTTTAAAATTAATATTCATATTATTGTTCAATCTTTTATTGTACAAAAAAACAAATAATCTTTTACTTTATAAATATATAATAATTAAATGAAATTATTGAAAAATTGCAAAACTATAATCTATACATATTTTAATTATAATGCGGTAGTTTTAAAATTGTGCAAATTATCTAAGAAAGATAGAGATATATGTTTTAATTTAAAACATTACAATTCACCCAACAATCACCTAAATCTCTACTTTAACAACCATTCTTCTAATTATTATAAATGTGTGCATTTAATGGAGTTATCAAACAGCATCAAACTTGAGTTTTAACAAATAGATTCAACCCTCAAATTTTTAGAACTATTCAGATTATTTGATCAAATTAATAATATTCATAATTCAATGACATCAAAGTGCTTAAATTCATCCAATGTAATTTAATTAATTATGAATTTAATTAATAGTTTGAATCATATTTAAATTAAATATGCAAAACAAGAGGAATAAACTAATATAAGTTTAATTAAATACTTTAAAATGGCAATTCGCTAAAAGATTATTCATTCAAAGGAAAGTTACAATTAGAAAATTGTGAAGTTGTGAATTTTTAATTTTCTGATTTTATCAGAAATTCTAGTTAGCTAAACTTTAAAAGAACATGCATTAACAATATTTTAAATGTATCTCATGATTTTAGAAATACTGAGATAATATGATTAGATTGTATATTTTATGATAACTGGGAAGAACTATAGTATTTTATAAAATTAATTGTCAAAAAAACAAAATATTTGTAGAAACTACAGTGTATCATTTTAAATATTCATAATATTTTTGATCAGCCATCTCCACTTTCATATAAAATTATGGAGTCAAGAATAAAAATTATCTTTTAAATAAAACATGAAATGAAATATTCAGACTTACCAAAAATATTTTCATTATTTTATAATTTAAGTAATGTAACTTTAAGAGTAAATACTCTTTGCCTTCCATTTTCTTGGTTGAAAATAAATAATATGAAATTAAATCATAGCACTAACCATTATGAATTCAAAACTCAATAAAATAATAATTTAAATGTTAGCTTCTTAAATAAACTTCAAATTAAATTTGCTTTAAATAAATATGAGCAATCAAAACCCCAAAACCCCTTAGTGAGGTTTATAAGTGCTTTGATTTGTAGGGTATTGTTGGGGTCTTATTGAGGTTAGTAGAGAAAATGCAGGTTTTTTGTGAATTTAATGAATATTTAATGAGTATTATTGTATTAATTCAAACAAATTTTATCTGCTTATCTTTGTGGTACCTCTTGAATCTAGCTCTCTTGAGTGCTTCATGTATGTCTTCTAGCGATTATCTTGGATAAGCTGGAGCTCTCACGAATATCATCTCTACAAGCTTCTTAATTTCATTGCAGACATCTTCCTGATGTATATGTTTAGAAGCCAAACTTATTGATTATTTTTCGTGCTTTGTTCCAAAGTAAGACATATTTTCCATATCGCACTCTAAGGTTATGGCAGCAACTGCCCATACATCCCATTAAACAGAGCCATTAGTCCACTTCTCCCTGATTGGAAAGTATCCTGGAGTGCCAAGCACCTTAGCAAAAGTCACAATTTCTTATCTTATTGCTCTATTGAAATCAATGACTACAATTTCTAAAGGACAGAGATTTAACATAACATTTTCAGGATTCAAATCTCTTTGTACATACCTAAGTTCATGGAGCTCTTAAACGCCCTTAATCATTTCTGACAGTATCTCATTTAAATCATCTGGGTATCTATTATGATAGAAATACTCTCTTAAAGTCATTTCAAACTTTTTCAGTCTTAATGCAACAAAGCCATGCCCAAGAATAACTCCATCAAGTCTAAGCAAGTTCTTAAACTATTTTTTCTAAGCCTCCCTCAGTATTATGTATTCATTTGCAAATTCATTTTGATACTGCTCATTTTTAATGAGATACTTGAAAGGATATACTTTGTAAGCATACTCATCAACCACTATCAGCTTAGCCTTGTTTGGTAAGTCAAAATGCAAGTAATTTTCAATACATCTTTCAATATCAATTGCATTCAATGCAGGTATATACATAGCTCTCTCTTAAAGACATGCTATAAGAGTACCATTTGCTGGCTGATTCATTGATTCAAAACGCGTCTGCCTCTTGAGCCTTTCCTCCTGTTCTCTTTATGACTCAAGAGAGTTATTTTTTCTTTTAGCAGGTATAAGCTTTTAAGTTTCTTTATCTTTTATTAGGAATTCACTTAAGTGGTGCTTTTGCATATGCCTCTTTACTTTGGCTTAGTGAGTATAAGACTTCATGCATGTTGTGCATTGGTACCTTCCATCCACTTTGTCATGTTTAAAATAAATCTTGGCTTTGCCAGAATGTACTTCTATAATGTGCCTCTTCAAGCTCGACTCAGTTGAGAAGAAATTTTAGCAGTCTTCACATTAAAATATTTTAATTTTTTCAATTGGTTGCTGTTCCTTATCTTCCTCAACCAATTCAACTTATATTTAAACTCCTATCTCTGCACTCTACTTCTTGATTTAAACTTATATTTTAAAGACCTCAGCTTCAAACTCTAGAGCTCTTAGCTCAACCTCCTTTTCAATATAAATTACTTCTGGTTTCTTGAGGAGCCAAAGTTGAGTAATGATTGACCTGTTCCAAGAGAAACTGCCTTACGATTTAAGTTGGACTCCATGTTTAAATTCAAATTTAAATTTCTATTATAAAGCTCTAATAACTATTCTGGCTATAGTCACTCTGTATAGGAGTTGATACGACAACAATTATGGTTGAATATAAGGTGTTAGAGATTATATTTATGCTTAGTTTATAAATATAATTTTTCTAATTTCATACTTAATAATTTCGATTTAGGTATCAACCAAGTATAAAATTGAGTTGGTACTGGTACCAATTAGGTTTTGAACCATTTTGGAACTTTTCCATCAAAACCTCATTAGTTTAAAACTTAGTACTAATTAAGTTTTGGTACTATTAAATTGGTACCAATTAAATTTAAACGAATTTAGTACCGGTACTAATTAAGTTTAAACAAATTTAGTACTAATTTAATGGAACTAAATTGATAATAATGGAGCTCCATCTCTAAAGTTTGATACAGCTTCTGCCAGCTTTCTCCACGTATCGTTACCAGGTTGACCTCCTATAAGATGCCCATATTTAATGCTAAGATTTTTAATAGTAGGATCCAGAACTCTATATATTATAATTTGAAATTCAATAAGAAGAGAAGGAACAAGGATGGAATCTATAAGTACTGCATGAAGAGGGTTGAAGCTTAAGAAATATTCTCAAGATTTAGAAGCAAGGAAGATCTCTATCGATACCTCACTTAGCATGGTAAGCATGTGACATATACTTAATCATATACTATAGTGGGTTTATTCCTTCCAACGATGGAAGGTACCAAAATTTCATTCTTAAAAGCTATACTCTGCGATGAGAAGAAAGCATTTAAAAACAATGAAATAAATTTGATAGATATACCAAACTACCCAGAGATTTCAGTCACTAATCTCTACGAGGATGTGATGAATGATGAAGAGTTGGTTGTTTATCTTCCTACCAAGAAACAACTCTCCAACAAGCTTCCAGAAAGGAGCTTCTTCTTTGGTGTTCTTGGCACTTTAAGAGAGAGTTATCTCAAAGAGATCATTGAAGAAGCTCACAAAAAACGCTACTCTATTTCTCCTGAAGATTAAAAGAAGCAAGGCATACTAATAAGTGAGGCCTGGCTCGCTGAGCTTAAGAAGCATCCTTACCTCTCTAGTAAGCATTGATTTAAACTTTATAGGGAAATCTGGGACTGGTATATTCCTAATGAAAGAGAATGCAAAGGTTCACAGAGAGAGAAAGTCAAAGAAAATATATGAAGTTAGCAAGAGACTTTATAAAGATGTTTAAAAGCCAGATGAAATGAATATAGATGCAGGTGCTGGCACTAAGAGAAGAAACATGGGCCCAGGCAAGCCATAAGAAGAGGAGAAGAAAGAGAAGCCAAATGCCTTTCTGGGTTAATTTAATATGTGAATATATTCATTCGTTTAAATCTAAAACTTATTTATAAACATTCATTCTTCCCTCTATAGCACAAATTGTTGTCTTATCTATGCTCACTCTCTTACAGCTGCTTTGAATTAAGTCAACTGTATCGATGGGCAAGTCATGCATAAGATGATACAGCGCAGCTTCTTGTAGTATGTCTTGATTTAACTCCAGTAGAATTCAATTCCATTAAATTAGGGGCTATAAGGAACGTTGTATACAGGAGTTATGTTTAACTCTTCATAAGCTTTCTTAGACTCCTTAGTCTTATGAACTGAAAGGTTATCTACAAACAGGATGATCTCTTGGTTACTATACTTCTCTCTGATCTTGTGTAGGAAATCTATATACTACTCTCGCTTAATAGAGCGAGGGTGAATAACATAACTCTCTAAGCCTGAATCTTCACTTATACCAGCTAATATTGCATGGGTGACTACCTTCACTTTTTAGTCATAAACTTCTATATTATCATACTTCTTATACCAAGACTTATTAAAAAAAGTGTTGAAGGTGAATACAGCTTCATCAGCGTGTATGAACTTGATGTTATTAATAATAGCCCTCTGCATTTAATCATATATATAGTTTAAATTATTACTATAAAATGGCACTGTAAAATCAATCACTCTCTTCACTCTGTTGACAGTCTTGAAAGTAATACCATTTCTCTATAAATATTAGCTATAGTCTAAGGCGAGATACGCATGTCAGGAAACTTGCGATGAAACATCACAGTTCGCTAGTCTACTGGAAAGTGTGCCCAATACTTCAAAGTCTTCGAGTCGCAGAGGAAGTCAATATGGTGCTGTGAGAACTTTTATTTTCTTGCAGATGCTTTCAAGTGCCTGAAATAAAATGGTAAACAGCTAACATGCAGTGATACCTAACAGTAGAGGCACTCTTGTGTAAGAGCTTTGCTATAGCTGCATAATTCAGTACTGGTTTGACTTAATCTATATTAATACTCGTACCATACCTAAGCTTAAGCAGTAAATCTAAATATTTTTTCTCATCATATATAGACCCTAAATTTTGCTAATTTCTATTTCTCATATTGCAAATTGGCCTAATTTCTCTACTAACCCCAATAAGACCCCAACAATACGCTACAAATCAAAGCACTTATAAACCTCACTAAGGGGTTTTGGGGTTTTGAATGTATTGAATTAATTTCATTATAGAATAACAAATCAGTTTTGGTTTAGTTTAAGCATTTCAAAACAGAAAGTTACCATGAAAATTTTGAAATTATTCAAAACAAAACATTGAATTATTATAAGAAAAAACCTATGGAGATAAAATGAATTCTAAAGTTTGAAAAGTGTTTTTTCATAAATTCGGCTTTAAACTACAGTAATGATATTCATAATTAATTCATTAATATTTAATGCGCAAAATTAAAATTTCTTTATAATGTAATCTGTTAATCTCATTTATTTTTAAAATGAATAATTTAATTATTTCATAATTTAAATTTAATGAAATAAATTCATAAATAATATGTCTTTATTTTAAATCTAATAATCATAGTTGTTTTGTGACTCCGACACAGGATTAATTTAGATTAAGCCTTCAACAATATTTTGTTTTGGAATTAAATAATTTTTATAAATAGGGAATCTTATTTAAATTTATAAAACAATTGTTTTAAGCTAGTTAATCAAAGCTCAAATTTAGCTCCAATTAAAGGGCTAAAAAGTTATGTAAAAAGGGAAATAGAGATTAAAATTAAAACCATATTAGAGGTGTGTAGGAATTTATTCTCAACTAAATCTTTCATAAAGTGGTAAATCAAGAAATTAATTCAAATATGATTGAAATTATTTATAGTATGATAAACTAAAAGGCACATATACTAAAAAATATATTTTAATCGTATTAAGGCTTTCACCTTGCTCAGTTAAAGTTTGAGGCATAGGTATCATTTAAACGAATTTTAATGGAAGATAGAGAATTTAAAATATTATACCAGCGAAAGAAAATTTTAATACTAATGTAACTTAAAGTAAATCAGTAAATATTCTAAAGAAAAATAAGCGTTTTGAGAAAATCAATTGTCAAAAGGATATCTATAGCATGTTTCTAAGAGAGAGAGATCCTTTGAATATACATGCCTTAATGCAGTTAATTAGCGGCTTATTGATAACTACTTGTATTTTGACGTGCTTAACATGGCAAAAATTTTAAAGATAAAGAAATAATATAATACAAATCTTTTGAGATATTTCATTAAAAAGGATTCGTTTCATAATAAATTTTATTGAAAAAAATACTTTATAATAAGTA